>NW_023591387.1:863965-1000498 GCF_014843425.1 Jatropha curcas | reverse complement strand
GGTATTGTTTGTAGTGGCTGTTGCTTTGCCATCTCCTCTATCAACTCATATGCTTTTCATCAATTCCTTTCTTTCAAAGGATCCACCTGCTGCTGCATTCTAGGTGATTTTTATGTTAGGAGAAATGGCATATAGAAAAGTTTATTTGTACCTGTTAACCACTGGGCAAACTGTGATGTGGGGCACTTCTTAAAACAAAGTCCTTGAATCTTTCCCAAGCTTCATACAAGCTCTCTTTATCATTTATGAGGCAAATTGTCATATATCTCATTTCGCACTGGTAGTTTTTGAAGACGGAAAGAATAGCTAAGAAATTTGAGCTAATTCATCCCATGTGGTGAAACTTCAGGCTGGAACATGATTGAAACCAGGACCTAGGCTTTACCCTAAGAAGTGGAATGGAAAGAGTTCTCCAATTTGATTGGGCATCTTAGAAAACCACCGTTTGCTTGAAATGTGTCACAAATTCCAAAAAAATGGTTGATATATGTGAGCATTAGGATCTTCACTAGGTAGACCCCCATATTGGACACGGGGTAGAGGCATTTTGGATAATTTGCTGGTTTAATCCAAAGTTGTAGCCTGATCTACCCGTGGTCTAGTAATACTGAGTTGTCCCATTCAGGATTAGGTGTTGTATTAATCTCTCAAGTACGGACCGGCTGTTGAAGTGGTGTCCAACTATGTTTTCATTATGTTTTCGTTCGTTTGGCATGTGCTCTTGTCGGGTTTTATTTCCCGCGTTTTTCTTGCAAAGCGTTTGTGCCTACGACAAGTTCGCTCAATTCTGGATTCAAAGACTAAAGGTCAGTCCCTTTTCGATATCTTCTTTGCATTAAAAACACTGGAATAATTCTTAGAAAAAAAAAATAAGTAAAGAAAATAAAAACGAGTATGTCTTAAATTAACAATAGGGTAATTCGCTATTGATATTTGATACGGCCAATCCCGGCAAACGGCTGCCAAAAACTTGATAGGCATATAGCGTTTTTTTTCCGAAGTGTACAAAATCGCAAACAGTAGTTATGGAGTAAGGAAAGATCGTATTCCACAGGGATTGTTTATCATTACCAAATTATGTTAACCTATATTATTTAGGACGACGATAAAGAGATTCGCTTGTAAGGGTAAATTAAAAATTTAAAGTATAAAAAATAGAAGAGATCAAACACCAAACAATTCAAGTGAAAAAGAAATCAGAGATTAAGCTACTAGGGAATTTGAATTCACTTAATTCTATTCCAGCTTTATTCTATAGTTCATTAATCAATTTTAATTGTTCAAGTAGGAGAACAACCCTAAAGTCACTTAAAAGCTCTCCCGATTTATTGTAGTTTTCTTAATTCAGGTTCATACCCTAATCTTTAATAGTGTGAAATTAAACATAAAATCAGATTATTAGTTTTTATGGTGTTTTGTGAGTCACAACTTAATAATTTATTAACTATTGAAACCTCCCTTGAGTAAACCATATAGCTTCCGCATTCAAGTTATTATTCTCAAGTAAATATATCTTTTTCATATCAATACCCTTCTTCCACGAATGTAGTTATTGAAATAACTCAATCCAGGGAAATTTTCGCCTGGAAAGCATTAAGCACAATAATATTTATTAACGAGAACAAAGAAAAAAAACAAATTAATATCATAAATGTGGAATCGAATTTAAGTTACATCAAATCCTAGTATAAGAGTTAGCTGGACATAGTAATATTAAATTAAACTCAATTCATGCTTGGCAACATCATTCATATTTAAGACCAATAAATAAAAGAAAGAAACAGATTTGAAGAGTTTTAGAAAAACTGTATCACAACTATGTTGATGGCTTTCCTTGATCTTGGCCACAATTGTTTGATTGCTTGAAGTCCTTGAGAGAGAGACGAATTATGTAAAGAAATTGCCTAAAAAAACGAGCGATCCTTGTTAGGAGAAGTTTCCTCTCTTTATATAGAGTTCTTGAAGGCCCAAGTGACTCCTTTTAGGAAATAGAATCTTAATGTAGTTGCAAAATCCTTATATAGGAGATCATTATATAGAGTTCTTGAAGGCAAGTTTGACTCCTTTTAGGAAATAGAATCCTTATTTAGTGCAAAATCCTTTATAGGAGATCATAACTGTTTAGGTTCTTGATTTTTTCTTGATTAGGACTCCTTTTTCCCCAAGAATAGGTCCAGGTCTTGTTTAGTGTGTTTAGGAAACTCTCCGAGGTTGGCCCATGTGAGAAAAAGCTTGATTTGCGCATTAAATTCTCGCTAGTTCCGCCTGCGCAGCACGGGCGTGCTTCCTAGCACGGGCTGGATGTGCTTTGAGGCACGGGCGTGCCAGGTAGCACGGGCTGGGCGTGCTTTTCTCTGGAAGTCTGGCCAATGAAACACGGGGCGTGCTAGGTAGCACGGGCTGGTGAAGCATTGAGGCACGGGCGTGCCAGGTAGCACGGGCTTGGCATGCTTTTCTCTGGAAGTCTGCCTAAAGTTGCCTTGGGCGTGTTATGCTTGACACGCCTTGGGACCCTTGTAGTACGGCCGTGCCTTTTAGCACGGGCTGGGCGTGTTACCAGTTAAGTGCCTTGTGTTATAAGGTTCTTTTCTGTGCCAAATTCCTGAAATTTTCTCTTAAGGGCGTGCTACAAGTCAAGTGCCTTGTGTTATAAAGCTCTTTTCTGCGCCAAATTCCTGTAACATAATTATACTAAAAGTGATTTAAAGTAAAAAACTTACTCAAAATCTAATAAAAACTATATTAAAAACACTATAAAATTAACACTTATCACTAATTAACTACTTACCTTAGTATAAATTAAAATCCAGAAAATAAATAAATAAACAATTTAGTGTCAATTTGAAAAGAAAGCTTCTTACTACTCTTTAGAGTTTATGAATGATAATATCTTGAAACAAGAGAATTGTTCTAAACCTGTAATCTTTTTTAGAGTTTAAAAAAATTATTAAAGGAAAAAGCACTTTATTCTCTTCAACATATACTCTTTAGACTTTAGGTTTTTTTATTAGATTAGACTTTTTGGCTTCACATTTTTAAATCCTACTTTCCGCTACTTTCTAGTTCATATCATATCACCCTTTCTTCATGTCATATAAATCGCAATAGCAATCCAAATGAAAGAATAAAATTTTCATCTTATCTCAATAATTGAATATTAAGGCCCCGTTTGTTTCTGCAAAATAATTTGTAAAAAAATAATTTGTTAAAAATATTTTTATTGAAAAATATTTTTCAATTGACTTATTTTCCACTGTTTGGTTGTAATATTGAAAATTAGTTTAAAATATTAAAGTCTTTATCTCATAAGACTATAAAAAATATTAATAATAGTTAAATTAATAATAAAATTTTATAATTAAATTTATTGCTTAACATATGAGAAAGAATGCACTATATAAATTATATATATATATTATGAAAGCCGTTGGTGGTGGCCGTGGTGATATATATATATATATATATTATGAAAGCCGTTGGTGGTGGCCGGTGGTGATGGTCGGTAGTAAATGGTGACTGGTGATAGTGACTATGATGATTAATAAATTAAAAAATATAGATTTATAAGATTTCCAATATTCGAACAATGTTTTACTCTCTCGAAAATGGATGGTTGTTTTCCTTAAAATGACTTAATTTTCTTTTGACCAGAAAAATATTTTCTGTTGACTTATTTTCCTAAGCAACTCAAACAACGAAAAATTGTGAAAAATATTTTCCTGCAAGTTATTTTACGGAAACAAACAGAGCCTAAGGAATATAATAATTTTAAATCTATAATATCATAAGAAAAAATGATTAATTACATATAATATTGTTATCATTAATAAAAAATATCTCATTCTCTAATAAATTAAGATGGTGTTTAGTATAATTAAAAATTAAGTGTTGAAAACATAAAAGCTTAATTTTAAGTACTGAATAATATAATTGACAAAAGTTGTAAACATAAATAAATAGTTAAAAGGTCTAATTACTATAACATCTAGAATTTAACATTGTGTTAGAGAGAGAGAGCATGTGAGGGGTTGCCAAAACTAGAGATGGACAAACTACAGTAATTATCGATTTACCAAGTTCAACCGAGATTATTTTATAAAAATAATTCGGTAAACCGATAAACGGTAAACAGTCAATCAATTTTTCAGACAAAATTCGATAAACAGAAAATGGTTTAATAAAGTATTTAAAAATTTTGAAATTCCCGATTTATCGATTTATTCAAAACGGCATCGTTTTATTTTTTATTTTTTAAAAAGTTAACACTTATATGGTAAATCGATCAATATGGTAAATGGTAAAATTCCATCAGTAAATCGATAAATAGTAAATTCAATAAATATTTAAAATAGTCAATAAACGGTAAATACTCAATCGGTAAATCAATAAAAAAAATTTTCGATAAATGGTTAACCAAATTGTCTGAATGTTCACCTCTAGTCTAAAGTTTCACTAGTATGGGAGAATGCAAAGAAAAATTATTTTCTCCTCTTTTTTTTGGGAGGATAATCACCTCAGGTCGACCAGTTATTGTAATTGAGTGAAAGTAAGATAAAAATATATAAAATTTGATATTTATTCTTAGCTTTCAAATTTTTGTTTTCTATTTTTAAATGTGATTTTCAAATGAAAAAAAAAATATTAGATTTTCATTTTTTTTATTCGTTTAATAAGGTCGTATTTTCAATTCTGGGATATGTTAAAATTGCATTTTGTTTTTAAATTTTTGAGAATTGCATCCTAAAATAAAATCTTAAAAGCAGTGGTATTCTATAATTAAAATTAGAGAAAAAAAATCTCAAAATAAAATAATTAATTTATTTTTATGTAGTCTCTAGCTCTCCATCATCATATTCTTCTCCATGAGTATGAGTTTAAAATTACTGCAATCTCTATCCTTGACCAATAAAGGACTAAGCATGGTTAACACAGCAGCCACCGCTAATTTTATAAATGCTTATAAACATTAAGTAGATGAGAAGGAGAGTCATCAAGTACTAATTTGTATTAGTCGAGTCATCAAGGAGGTTTTGCAATGTGTTGATGTGTTTAATTATGATTTGTTTTTCAATCTTATGAGTTTTAAATTAAATTATCGCCTTTGAAGAAATTTAATTATTTTGAGTACATATTTATAAGTTCTAAAATTTAAGCACAAAAGTTGAATAACTTAAAATCAAACTAAAATAAATTAACAACTTGAATTGAACTAAAATGAATAAAACTAATTGACTTTGTAATTCAATTTTCTATCCTATACTCAGGCTTGCTTCTATTTTGACGTCCTATGCAAGTTATATATATTTTTCTATCCTATACCTCAGGCTTGCTTCTATTTTTACGTCCTTGCAAATTATATATATATATATATATATATATATATATATAATTATATATAAGGAATAAGAGATTCTTTCACATTAAGAACCTTAGCAATTTTAAATATTTAACTATTTACCCTAAATCGTGAGTAAGGAATAAAGAAATTTTACATTTTAAATAATAAGAATGCCACGGTTATAATATGATGAAGACCGAGAGATACACTAGGCGCAAGCGGCTCAACCATTTTAAATATGTAACTTCTGCAAAAAAAAAAAAAAAAAAATTGATTTTCCCTAAAATTTAATCAACAGCACATGTCTAATATTCTTAAATAAAAAAATAGAACATCGCGCTGCAATAAAACTTTTTTTTCATTACGTGGCTCTCCTGAGCTTTGCACGGATGATATACTAGACATCCGTGCAAAAGCTTCAGGAGACCACCGTACATTAATATAAAACTTTCTTTCTTTATTCAATAATTCAATAACCTTATAATATAAAACTTTTCATTTTCTTTATTCAATAATTAATAACCTTATAATAAATTTATTTCATTAATAAAAAAACTCTTTGTTTTCTTTCTTTCACAATAATTAATGATCCAAACAATAAATTTTTGTAATAATAATAAAACACTAATTAGTTTTTTCAATAATTAATAACCATACTATAAATTGATATAATATTTTATTGTTTTGTAATTTAATTATCCTCTTTTTTTGTCTAAATCCTAACTCCCTTTTGAGTACTATGTATATGAGTAATATATTTAACAAATTTATCACACAAATTCTTATTTTATTTTTTATGTTCAACATATTTTTAGATAATGATAAAAATTAATAGCTTGAGCAAAAGACAGCTATGATTAACGATTTATGAAATTTATTTCTTTTTCTATTCATATAATTTTATGATTTGAGTAATTGTTTTAATTTGTAAAAGCAACGTTTATATTTATTGTTTTAAGTTTAGCTAAGCAAGGTTTGAGACTTATAGAATTTACAGTTAGCCTATAGACATCTAACAAGTAAACAAATAAGGAAAATAATACAATTGAATATTACTCTCAAAGTTTATTATTCTAAAAATAATAAAATATTATTGTCCTTCCCTCAATTTAAATTTTCAGTTGCAATTACTCTCGAACTTTCATTCTGGAAGTTGCAATTTAAATATCATTATTTTCAGTTGAAAATAATATTATTATCTTTCAATCCCTCGATTTTCATTCCCCTATCTATTTTTCTTCCGAACATACATATTTTTTCTTAATTAAGATTTTTATAGGATTAGCATACTATTTCACCATAGACTTATTGAGTAATTATAATTTCGCTGTAAGTTGAGTTTTATGTCATTAGTACCATAATAACTTCTAATTACGTTTAATAGTAATTTCACCCTCAATTGGTTTAGGGGGTGAGTTTGCAATATTTTAATACTAAAAGTGGGTTCCACAATCTAAGTTTCCATTTTTTGCCCCTATCCTTTTTTCAATTCTCATACTTTTCAATTTTGGGTCTACCAATTAATTTACTTAACGAGTTTTATAAAATTTTACTCGATCACAATTTTGATTATACATTGTATATCAAAATTCTTGTCAGTATATTAAAATTAATAATGATTTTCATTGCATAAGGGAGAAATTTTCTTCTTTAGAAAGAATGAGTAAAGAAATATAGAGAAAAAAACTTAAATTTTTTATGGACTAGATTTATTCAACTTTAGTACTATATTTGAAATTATAAAATAGAACCCGATAAATTTTTGTCTAAAACAACATGAAAATATAAAACCCTAATTGGCAACCTTAATTTTCACTTTTAGACTGGTAGGTCTTATTTTTATAGTATTTTTTAGTTTAATTTTTATTGGAGTTTTTAGCATTTTTAATTACTTTCATTACATTTTGTTCAGAATTATTTGTGTTTTTAATTAAATTTCCTGGATTTGAAAGGTTTTTAAGCAGGAAAATAGCCAAACTTTGCATCAAAGAAAGTTGGAGTTGAAAAATAGATATAAAAGCTTAATATGACCAAGTTAATAAAGTACACGACCAGATGCTATGACCGTGTCTTCAAGAAAGCTGAATATTCGAGTACGAATTTAATTACTTAACTCGTGTAGATTTGAAGCTTGGGCGTGTCTTGTGCTTGGAACTGCATAAGAATAATAGAAGACTTGCATTGTTTAAGTTTCAGCCCAATTTGGTCAAATAAGACTCCTAATTGGGAAGAAATACAACACAAAATCAGTTTCCTACTCAAATAATATTTCCTCCTAATTATGCTAGCTAGTTTCCTATTTGGGTTCGAAGACACCCTACGACGTCTATATAAAGAACTCCAAGGTTTAGCATACTCGCTTAACAGAAATCCTAGAATGGATAACCACCTGGAAAGTTTCCCTTTTCACATGCGAGACAAAACCGTGGAGGTCTTATCAATCCAGTATGGGACGGAATTGGCTTGATCCAAGGCGGATAATTCCTCTAATTCCTCTAGTGGTTGGAGTCGGTGTGATAAGTTTTTATCTTTAAACTATTAATCTTGTTTCTAATTTTCATTATTCATATTGTCTATGGAAATATTTTCAAGTTTACTTGAGTTTTATTTTAAACTATTAATCTTGTTTCTAATTTTCATTATTCATATTGTCTATGGAAATATTTTCAAGTTTACTTGAGTTTTATTTAATTGTTATGTCGAACTAAATGCTTAAACTAGAAATTTGATGTAGCTTAATTTCTATTTCAATTTATAATATTAGATTTTTTTTTCCTTATTCAAGATATAATTTATTATTGAACTTAATGCTTCTAAGCAGAGTTTCTCTCTTGTATTGATTTATTTCATTAATCATTGCCATGAAAAGGATTTTTAATATGAAAAAGATAATAAATTACATGGAAATAATAACTTGATGTAGAAGTTATATGATTTGACTCATGGGAGGTTTCATAAGTTAACGACCTTAGATTATGAATTCATAAATAAACTATAAAACTTAATGATTTAATATTTGATTGCACAATTGAAAATAGACAGTTAAACCGGGTTAAAATAGCTAACAATACATTGGGAAAGCTTATTAGCAATTTTAGGATTATTTTCCCTTTTTGAACAATTAAAATTGATTATCAAACTAATAAAATAAATTGGATAGAATTAAGTGAAGTCAAAATTCCTAATAGTATTTAATCCTTAATTTCTTTTCATCAAATTAACATTGCTAAATCTTATCTTATATCATTAGCGTATTTCTTCATTACAAATGTATTGCTTTTCAATTGTACGTTTAGAAATTAATAGGTAACACAAATTTTACCCACTTTGAGATTACAATTTATGCAGCTTGGACGATAACTTTCCTCACTACTATTCATATCCCACTATAGTTTGCGATTTTTTGTATTGACTTTATGTGAGAAATTTGCCCCTTTGTATCATAGGGCTTAGACTCTAATCCTTTAATAATATCTCCTTATATTCACCGATATTCCCTCCACTCTCCACCCTTATCAAACTTCATTTAAAAATTGATTATCAAACTAATAAAATAAATTGGATAGAATTAAGTGAAGTCAAAATTCCTAATAGTATTTAATCCTTAATTTCTTTTCATCAAATTATCTTGCTTGATCTCTTATTCATTGTTTTATTTTACAGTTATTCTTTTCATTGTCGTTTAGATAATAATAGGTTAACACAATTTTAGTACTTAGTATACAATTCTCATGGGACGATACTTTTCTCACTCTTTATTACTTGTTTGCGATTTTGTGCACTTATGAATTTGCCCTTATCATAGGCCTTAGACTCTAATCCTTTTATATCTCCTTATTCCACCGATATTCTCCACTCTCATATCCTTATTATATGATTGAAGTGAAACTCAACCATGTTGTCCAGTTAAACAGTCGGGTACTTGTGGTACTTGCTTATATTTTTTGATAACAATGAGAATAACGCTAATGGTGACTTTTTGGGGATGATGAAGCTAACTAGGCATAAAACATGAGTAACGATAGAAGCAGGGCTTAGTACGCATAAATTTTGACCTATTGATACCCATATCAATTTAGAATTGTACTATTTATATTCAGCCAAACCTGTTAAAATATTCGTTTAAGTATCCATATCCAAACCCATAAAAAATTTTGCTTGTCGCACTGTCCAAAATCTGTTTAAAGTATCTTTTAAACAATTAAAATATCTGTAAAATTTAATCTATCCAAATCGAATTTATTTAAAATATATATTTTACTAATAGATGGGTAGGGTATTCTCGTGGGTGCCCATGACCTTAATATAGCAGGCACCCAACGATTTAAAACTTGTACAATATCGATATCTTAATATTAAGATATAAACAGCAAAGCGACAGCAAATTTTCTTAAAAACAAAAGTTATTTACACATGAATTGAATCTTAATATTTCTTTCCCATGAAAAATGTTACTTGTCTTGCTTTTCTACACTGTAGCTTCTTCCATATCATTCTGATTGAAGCTTTCTTGTGATTAAATTAACCCAAGATGTATATAAAAATTTGGTATTTGAGTAACTGGGTCCAACTAAAATTGCAAAAAAAAAAAAAAAACAATTTAATATAAAATTGTAAGCTTATCTTTTATTTTTTATTATCTTTTATTTTTTATTTTCTTATCACCGGAAGGTTCAATGGCTCGAAGAATATTATAGATTATATAATAAAGAAGAACTCTTCATTTTACTAACAAATTGATCAAAACTCTTATGATAAAGCACGTTTAAACTTAAAACCTCTATCTATTCCTGATACAAGTGAAAAGCAAATGTACCACAATCAATTTTTTTTTTTTTAATACAGAACGCAGTTCTTAAATTTGAGAAAAATAATTTAATGATTTCTCTTTTTTTTTTACAAAATGCAGTTTATTATCCGAGTAAACGTGTACTTTTTCTAGAGATCCAAGAATAAAGGAATAGCGACCTTGAATCCTGAGTAAAATGCATGATTTAGACCATCGGGCCTCGGGGACTTTTTAAATTGTTGTGGACTAATAGAGGCTGTGAGCATATTTTATCTCCTGCGGTATATAATTTTATTATTTAATTGCAATTTAAAAAATTTATATGGATAGGCAAGTAAGAAGAAAGGTATATTGTTTTTATTTCAATATTTTTTATGTTTTTATGATTTGATTGGACATATCTTTTAAAAATGATTTTCAAATATAAAAATATATGTTAGTGTTAGGTTATTCCCTAAAGCCATATCTCAATGGGTATTTGTAAACATTTTCCTTTTTTATGGCAATATGATTTTATATATTTAATAAATGTGTCTATTACATTATATATATCAAGTCCTTAAATAGATTGTTAGAGAATCTATTCACAGGATGGTGTGAATATGAATGACAGATTCTCTAATACAATTACTTTAAATAGCTCATGGTCACAGGATACTTTGTTAGGCAGAACTTGTCTGGAAGACTATCACCTCTCTACATTTTTCATGCTCAGTATGATATACTGATGATTATAGAAATAGTGAGTCTCAGTATGAAATTCTATGTTATCTAATTATTCTTGATAAAGAAGTTTCTGGTTACGATAGTAAATACAATTCATTAAAAAAGAGTTCCTAATAGAAATCGAGAATTAGAAGCTAAATGAGGTCAATAATATCCAAGTCGTTAGGGTTTGAAATCAAACGGTGGCCCTAGCTAGATCGGGATCTTGTAACAAAGAGATTTAGTGTATTATTATGATCTTCCGTTCAAAATAATATCTCATTAAATATTTTATTAATTAGGTAGTTGTAGCATGTTATGCTAAGCGTTACCTACAACTTATGGGATTAAAGGAGATTTGGGATAATCCTTTAGCGAGAAAGCATTTCTCATAATATTGAAGTGTTGATATTATATTTCCATTGCTAATTAGTCATGAATCACACGTAGACGACTTCTTGAATCAAATAAATATTATTTTAATAATTAATTATTAATTAATAGGGTTACTGGTATGTTCTGAAATATAATCGAATATTAAGATTTGTAATTGGATTTTAATTTATATGAGATATAAATTTGGAGTACTCAATTGAATACGGAAAACCAAAATTTTGGATTATTTTGGAAACACGAAAAACCATATTGGTTAGTGGATTTTGATGTCTCCACTTTCTATCATTTGTTTCGGTATTTATGACACCTAATTATACAAGTGTCAACTTATTAACATTTATTTTGGCACCTAACTCTACATGTGTCTAATTAAGATGTTATGTTGACTTTGTTATAACAGTGAAAGATATTACTTTTACATCTTTACGATAATATTTGTTACATTTAAAATTTTTTATTTTTTAAACAAATTATTAAATTTGTCAAGTTATAATAAAATTTTAAATAAATTTATTATATTTTTTTTAATTTATCATAAATATGGAAAAATAATATTTATTACTCTTTGAAACTACAGATGTAATAAATATTTTAGAATAAACATTTTTCTCAAATGTGACAAGTATTATAGAACGGACATAAATTGACCCTTGAACTTTGTTACTTTGACCTTGTGGCACCCTCAATTTTTACTTTGATCCAACAAACACTTCAATTTATAAAATTATATATATTTAACATTTTAATTTTCAAATTTATTTTATTGAACACTTCAACTTGTAAATTAAAACAATTAAATACTTATTAAAAGTTGAAAATTATTTCCAAAAAGTCATGCTAACGACATATCAAGTTGAAAATTATTAAAATTCATGTTGTTTACTGCTTCTCTACATAATTTTGCTTTTCTTCCAACTCTTTTGTTACTTGTTATAAGAAAAGAAAATCTTTAAGAACACATGACGATGAATTCTGGTAGTAATTTAGTGAAGAAGGAAGAACAACATACTAGTGATATAAGTTAAAAAATATAAAAACTGAAAGTATTTAAATTTCATGAGCAAACTCTAATTATCTTCTTCCACTCATCTTGGATTTGGATTCAAGATTTTGGGCTAATTTGATATTTAGAGAGAAGAAAACTTGAAGTTTAGGTGGATTTTACATCAATTTGTGAAAGTGGAGTGCTAGAATCTTAAAAGTAAAAGTGGACTACAAGAGGTAAGCTTTTCTACATCAATTTGTGAATGGTTTAATATTTTATATAACCAGGTGAAAGTCTGCACATTGAGCGGATTATTATTTTATTATCGCACATTGTATTAAAGGTTGCTTTTTTATTGTACATATTTAAATCATCCAACTCCAGAGAAATAAAAAGAAGCAAATAAAAATATTATAAAAGATAAATAAATAAACTAAATAGAGTAAACACGTTATATATAAATATATCCGAAATTTTCACAAATAAGCGTAAAGATAGTAGTAAAGATATATAGATATAAAAATATAAAATTATTATAAATAGATGGAAAAAAATTAAATAGTCGAATCTAAAACTTAACAAAAAAAAAATTCAATTATCAATATAGATAATTATTTTAAATAAGTTCTAATTTTTAAACTTAAAAAATATCTTAAATGATCTAATAAGAAATTTCAAAATTGAATATAAATATAGATAATTATCGTAAATAAATAATAATTTTAAAATATAATCATTATATATAATTTTCTAATATTTAGATAATAAAATTAAAATGATAAGAATATTAGGTTTCTCAACGTTTTAATTTATTAAATGTATTTATTTTTAATTTATCAGATGTTATCTTATTGGCTCTCTTTGTTATTTTAAATGTATTTATTAAATTATCAGATGTTATCTTATTGTTATTAAATGTATTTATTTTTAATTTATCAGATGTTATCTTATTGGCTCTCTTTGTTATTTTAAATGTATTTATTAAATTTAAGAAAGAGCAAAATAATAGTAACAATAATAATAAATAAAAAATGACCTTTCATTCATAAACATAAAAACTATACAAACAAATTGAAAAAAACTCCTAATAAACATACTCAACATCATACAACTAACTCTACAAAGATAAAAAATAAATTATTGAAATAATGAAATTTAATTGATATCGATCATTTTTCTGCTCTTATCTTTGCCTCTATATCCATTTCTTTTTGCACACATATCATTTCATAAAGTTAAAAAATTCTGAAAAAGAAAAAAAGGAAAGAAGAGACCACATAATTAAATTAACGTTAACATAATTGAAAAAAAAAAAAGATGCGGTGACATATATGGATTGCAGTTGTTATTATTATTCTTTTGCTAATCAAAATTTGAAAAACAAAATTGAAAACAAAATAATTAAAAGAAACAACAAAAATATATATAAAAAAAACCATTGTGAAAATAATGGTTCAAAGAGGTGTATATATACAGGTATATTGATAAAAAAAAAATTCAAAAGTTTTGAAATTCTAAATTCAAAACTTCAAAAGTTTTACAGTTTTAAATTTAATAATTTAAAAATGTTAAAGTATTAATTATTCAAAGTTTTAGATTTTAGATATAAGTATATATAGATATGAAAATAGAAAAGCTCAAAAATTATTAAAATTTAAAAAATTTATAAAAAAAAAAAGAGAAAGAGTAATACTCAAACATGGGAGTGCCACGTCGGCTTTATAAATTTTTTTTTTATTTTCCGGACTCTATATATATATATATTTATTTATTTATTTATTTATTGAGATCTTTCAAAATTTTAAATTTTTAACTTCAATTTTTTTCTTTTAAAATAAATATAAATTGACAGAGGCATTTGAAAATTTTACATTTTTTAAAATTTATTTTAAAATAAAGATATCTAGATAATTCTAATTTTCTTAAGTCTCTTATGTTTACTATATTTCTTTTTTTTTAGGATATTTTGTAAATCTATATTTCTTTTACATTTTTATTTTTATTTTTAATGAACTAACTTTATGTTTTAAGTAATTTACGTTCCATACAATTACCGTGTGTCTCTTCAATTAATTATATTAATTATCAAAAATGAAATATTTTAATAACTTTAAGAAAAATAAAACCTAAACTTTAAAATTTGTTCGCAATTGTATTATGAATTTTTATTTTTTCTATTTTATAAATCAATTTTTTTAAAAAAATAATTTTACTATCAGTCTTAATTTTAGAAAAAAACTATGTTTGCTTTTGTTAATAAAAGATACTGCTAAAAATAATATTTAAAAATAATTTATAATTTGACATTTATTCTATGAGATATTTAAAAGTATTTTTCCTTTATTTATTCTTGATTTTTAATATTTTTTAAATAAAGTTTTTTCTTAGTTCCTTTTCATCAGTTTTGTTATTTTACGTTTTTTTTTTTTATTTTCATATAAATTTTTATTATTTTCTATTTGTTTACAGAAGGGCAAAAGGATCAAAAGGTAATCAAAAAATCACTATAAAATCACAAAAATAAAAATATAATAGCTTCAGAGATGGATTTAGCTGGAAAATCATGGTATCTACACAAATCAACTTTGCTAAACATAATTATTTAAAAAACATATGTATAATAATATAAATTAATGATATTAGTAATAGATCATTCAATTTATTTTGCACTATTTGCTATTTGTTTTTGTTCTTTCATATGGAAATAAATTAATATTCCAATTTTGATACTATATTACTTAATATTATAAATAAGTAAATAAATATAAACAATAAGTAATAACAACGTGCAATGTACGTGTTTTTTTTAGCATCCATGTTTGATTCGTTTAGTTTAAAGTAGATGATACCAATTATCGATAATTCTACTTTATGATTAATGGCTATTAGTTGAAATACTATTAATTATTGTTTATTTATATGTTTTTTTTTGGTAATTGCAATTAGAATTATTCTCAATGAAATAAAAAAACCCTAGTTGATAGGGAAGTAAAACTCTCATTTTTACCGTTGATTTGGCTGATTTGTGATCTCTATATTTATCTATCTGTAAAAGTGTAAATGAAATAAATAATGAGATTTTCTATTTTGATTTTACTACAATTTAAAATATATTAAAATAGTCTTAGTGATAGCCAATTAAAAAACTATCTTAAAAAATATTTATAATATTTAATTGTAAATTTTAAATATTTTTGATTAGGAGAGAGATAAGGATAAAAAAACCTTTAAAACATAAATTCGAATTGAATTAATCCAAAAAATAGTTAAAATTTAAAAATCAAATTCTCAAAATGTGAATTCAAATTAACTTGTATTAAAAAAATCGAAACTTTGAATTCCATCAAAACAGCATTGAAGTGTTTTTCTTTTTTTTTTTTTTTTTTTTTTAAGGTTTTTTCTTTTTTTTTTTTTTTTTTTTTTTTTTTTTTTTTTTAAGGAATTAATTGACAGTTTTCACATCTCTCTTAAAATAATTGCAATTAAAGATCTTATTATTAATAGTATTGGTTGAGGAATTAAATGCTCAGCCTGCTTCTTCTAGCTCTAATAGTATGGAATTCCTATGCATTTATATGATTTGACAAATTAGTTAATTCATGGTACTAATCTTTTAACGTTGATTGGTTCAAACGTAACTAAGTTCACAGCACTATAACTAGGCATGGCCACGGTTCCGGAACCGGTGGTTCCGGTTCCAGAAAAGCTGGAACCGGAACCGAACCGAAATGGTCCGATTCCGGTTCCGATTCCGAACCGTTCGGTTCCGGTTCCGGTTTCAGTTCCGATCTGATTACAAAACCGACGGTTCCGATTGGTTTTCCGGCGAATCGCATAATTTTAAATTTTAAATTTTGGATACCGGTTTAAAAAAAAATTTTATGTTGAACAATAAAAAATTAAAAAATACAAGTTAAAAATTTTAAAAATAATGAGACCGGTTTAAAAAAAATTAGTTTGAACATGAAAAAATTTAAAAAATAACACCTAAAATTATTAAAAATTTTGAAGACGGTTTAAAAAAAATTATATGAACAAAAAAATTAAAAAATACACCTAAAAATTAAAAACATACTTCAGATTAAATTTATTTTTTTAAAGAACTTGAATTATTGAGTGTGAACATAATGATTTTTAAAAAAATTTTGAACTTGAATTTTTTTTTTTTAAGTTTGAACAAAATTAAAAAAAAAAATGGCGAATCGCTTGAAACTTAATTTTTTTTTTGTTTTAAAAAAATTAAGTTGACCTACGATCCTTCTGGGGTTTAGAGGAATCAAAAGCCCACGAGTTCTTACTTACCTATATCAATTTCACCCCTTACCTTAAATCGCTATTTGCACCCACCGGTTGGATGTTCCCGTTGAGGACCCATCGTAAATCAAATAAATCTTCATTTTCTTTTTGGATTCTTGGCTCTTATTCGGCTTTGGGTCAACTCCTAATCCACGCCACCCGCTTGTGCTTCTAATGAAATCGGGTGTCATACGAGATCGTATGTTCAATCAAGTATGTTTACCTCCGTTGACTAAAAGCTTGTTCAACCCGCAACAGTGGAGACCGGAGCTGCTTAAAATTGTTTTGCAAGTAAAGAAAGAATTGGAAAAAATATTTGCGTGATGGACTCCACCAATCTAAAATTGGAAAAATCTGCACTCTTGCCTAATTATCACCCAAAACTCAAAAAGAAGTTGTTAGATAATTTGTCAAATTTCCAGAAATAGAACTGGAGATTCCCTTGTTCTTTTTTATACTTTGCAATAAAAACTTGATTTGAGCAACATCAACACCACTTCACCCTTTGTGTTTGAAAATTGATGGAATATTAGATTGAGCAAGAAGCTAGAATAGAAATAGAGGTAGTGAACTAGAAAACTTGAAAAAACCAAATTCATTATAAATTGCATAAGTATTTTGTTTTAACTTCAAATGCACTAGTTACATTTATATTAACATTCTTTCTACATCAAGATTTATCAAGATTTAATATTTCATAATAAAGAGTCAAATATTTAGATAAAATTTCAAATTTACATCTAGGATCAAATACACAAGCAACAAGAAAAAGAGGTGGTATATTTTTAAAATAAGATAACCATTTTTTTCATTGATAAAACAAAATTTTGTAATAAAATATCATTTTCAAATTCTTGAAGTACAGTAATAATATTAATGCATATAGGCAAAAATAAATGAGATGTGGGATAATAAACCCCAATAAATTTATATGTAGCATCATTAAAAATTTTTAAAATATCCAAAGTTTTTGCACAAATCTCCCAATTTTGTGGATATAAATTAATTTCTTCAATATTATTAGTAACAAAAATGCACAATAATTAAAAAAACCATAATAATTCTTTATAGAAAAAAGACTCGTTTAAGTAATCATATGTTGAATTCCAACGAATTCCAACGAGTTGGGACATCCCTTGGAAAATGTTTTGGTCTTTTATTATTTTCCTTACAAAATTTAGCCCAACTTTTCATTACTTGGAGATGTCCCCATAAATATGAAATAGCTTTTCTAATTGGAGAAATAAAAGATTCAAGAATTTTCAAACCATCTTATACACCTAAATTTAAAACATGGCAAGCACATCTTGTATGAAAAAATTTTCCACCAATATTTGGTTCACAAATATTTTTAAGTTCAACAATTAATTTATTATTAGCAGAAGCATTATCAAATGAAATTGAAAAAAAAATTTTTGTCAACTTATATTCATCTAAAATTGAAACAATTATTCTATAAATATTAGTATGTTTAATCATTTAAAAAAACACGAAAACCAATAATTACTTTTTGAATTTTTCCAAATTCCATCATCAATCTCATGACATGTATACCCATATAAAATGCATTTGCTAAATGAATCACTCCAAACATCACAACAAATTGAAACACGAATGTCAATTGAGAAAATAAAGTTCTAACCTCTTTTTTTCCTTTGTTATATAAAGAAATAATAGTTGTTTTACAGTATTTCTTGGTACTCTTTTAGCACAAGGATTTAAAGCTTTTGACATAATTATTAAAACCTAATTTTTCACCAAAACTAAAGATAAATGTTCCATTAGAATCATTTTTGCTAATTCTTCTTTTTATATTTTTTCAGAATATTTAAATAAAGAAAGGTTAGAAGCGTACCCGGAAATTTGTTGTTGAGACCGATCAACTACTATTTTTGTTGGATGTTTTGCCTCCAAATGCTTCCAAAATGATCCATAGCCGTCCGCTTATTTAAATTTATAAGATTTTCCACAATAATTGCAAATAATTGCAAATTATATCGTACATTTTCTCACCTTTGAATTTTTTTGTGAAATGAATGGAGAATATGTCGGAACTTTATCTTGCTCTTGTAACAATTTTTGCTCGTAGCTCTTGCTCTTGCTCTTCATCTTCTTAAAATTGCTCATTAAATTCGGATTCTTGAGTTGGAATATCCAAATTTTCATTTGGAAAACCCTCAAAATTACATTGGTCGGGAATCATATCATAGATGTCGTTTGTAGGGATAGATGATTCTCCAATTTTTCCCTTGCCCTTACCCGAATTTGAGTTTCCTCCACTTTTATATGATAATAAAATATTAATTTGGAAAATTGAATAAAAAATTAGAGAAATAAGTTTACTTAATAAGAGATATTGATAGAGTAGAGAAGAATAAATGAATAATTAGAGTAGAGTGTAGTATATTGTTAGAGAAGTAATTAGAGAGTGTCAGTTATATGTAGACAGAAGTACGTAGAGAGAGTTGATATTTTTTTGTTAATGAATTTGTAAATAATGAGGTATTTTATAATAAATCCAAAAAATTCATTTTTCCAAAAATATCCTTAAAACTACGTTTTATATAGCCGTTATGGCTTGTGGGAGGGGAATTAAGGACATTTCACAAAAAAAAAAATCCAAAAATCTGACAAGTTACAACGGCTAGAACCGCCGGTTCTAACCGGCCGGAGAACCGCGTTCCAGTCCTGGTTCCGACGGTGGCTCTGGAAACCCGCCGGTTCTGGTTCCTCATTTGCAGGAACCGAACCGAAACCGGGATATATCAACCGTTTCGGTTCCAGGTTCGTCCCAAGTTCCGGTTCTGCACCGGTTCCGGTTTACGGTTCCGGCGGTTCCGGTTCTCACCGGTTCCGGTTACGGTTCCGGGCCGGTTCGAACCGACGGTTCCGGTTCCCGGAACCGTAATTTGGCCATGCCTAACTATAACTTTGAAACAAGGAGTATTTATGATAATTGATACACTTTATAATCTAACGAATGGTTTTTTGGAGAATTCTATTATAATCAAGACTTGCAATAGGATCTCAATATTAAAAATTTAAAAGAATACCGTTTCATCACCAATTTTCCATAATTTCTTTTTTTTTTTTTTTGAATATATCACTATAATTCTTTAAATTTAGATAAACTTTTAATAATAAATTAATTAATGAAAATATAAAATGAGTATAAATAGTATGTAGGCATGTTCAGAGAAAAATAGTCTAAAATTAAAATATATTAATTTTTTTGAGGAAAAAAGATATTAACGTTTTCTAAAAAAGTATATATGTATACATATTGTTGGAGGACACAATAAAATTGGGCCTGGGTTAGACCCAAATTCAAAAATCTTGCCCGAATTTAATATGATCCAATTAACTTTTTAATGATCTAATTTATAAATGATAAATGCATATTGCAAATGATCCTCTACCGGTAAGAATGCTCTGTGATCTCTAGTTTGATTTTTGATGGGTCTATCTAGTTAAAAATTCCGATATACGCTATTTATTACTACTCTTTTAATTAATATTTAAAATAATTATTGTTTACAAAAAAATTTTATATTTAAGCTTTTAATTATAATTAATGTTATATTATTTTTTTGTTAAGTTAATATTATATATTTAATTTTATAATTTTCAATTAATTTTTATTTTTAAAATGAAAAATAAAAAAATTTTCAATATTAAATGGTATCTAAACGAATTTGGATTTTGAAACGAAGTCACGTAATTATAAATGAGTTCGGAATGGATGGAGTTCGAGTTATGCATTTTAAAAGTACCCTCCAGTTGAGTTGCCACGATGATCTTGACATTTCGTGTACTAAACGACAACAAGCTTTTTAGGACAACAGAGGAGTAGATGATTGGTATAAAAACCGATCCAACGCCTAATCGAGAATTTCTATCGCGAAAGTAACGGAGATAATAATATACCGAAATACAAAACAAACATAGACTGCACAAATTCAAAATGTTGCAGCACCAACAGCAGCCGCAGCGGCCTCGTCGACGGTGTGAAGGGACCGCCATGGGAGCTATCGTTCTTGATCTCCGCCCTGGACTTGGTATCGGCCCTTTCACTCTCGGTAATTTCATTCTTTCTCTCTCTTGCGTCCAATTAAACAGCATCTGTTTACTGAATTATTTTTGATCCGAATGTTATTCTGTTTGGCTCGGTAGAAAGTTGGATTGATTTTTTCTTTCCTTTGTTTTCAGGTATGCCGATATGTGAAGCGTTTGCCCAAATTGAGCAGCAGCCGAACATTTACGACGTCGTTCATGTGAAGTACTATGATGAGGTTCGAATTGTTATTATTTTGTGAACTTTTTAAGTTTTGGATCTGATAATTTTGTTTAAATTTTTTAATTTATGATATGATACCAAATGTTGCGAGTAGAATTGAGTTTCTACTTTGGTAGGTGATTTGCGAATGATAAGAAGAGAAATAGATTTTGATATTTGCAGAATTAAGAATTGTGTTTTCAGAGGCGACTATGATGTTTGGGACAATTCCCAGGGAGTTTATGACAGATTGACAAACTAAAAGTTGAAGGAAAATGGGTAAGGGAAGAGAATTGATAGTAGGGGGGGGGGGGGGGAGGGGGTAGAAGCGGAGAAGAGGGAAGATATAAACAGGGGGGGGGGGGGTAGAAGGCGGAGAAGAGGGAGATATAACAGAGGTTGATAAGGGAAGAGACAATTTTCATTATAAATCCTTACGCCTTATAATAACTAATTCTTCATGAACTTACTCCTAAGTCTCTTATTTTTCACTTGTTTCCAACGTAATGTATTATATTTACTGTCCCCTGTTTGTTTTTGAGGTATTTGGTATTTGGTATTTGTTTCTGCAACATTACAATACTTGTTACTGAGACTGTTACATGCAGGAACCACTTAAGCTTGATATTGTCATTAGCTTTCCAGATCATGGTTTCCATCTTAGATTTGATCCTTGGTCCCAGGTGTGATTTCCTTTTCTTTTTTTGGGTGGTTTCTTTTGCTTGATAACTTATAATGTCTAATATTTGACCTGTTTTGTTGCCCATACTCTAAACTTTCTATTCTGTTAGAGACTACGCTTGATTGAAATTTTTGATGTCAAACGGCTTCAAATGCGATATGCCACTTCTCTTATTGGGTATTATTTGTTCTTAACCTTTTTTTTCTTTTACAAAATATTTTTGTTCTCCGTTTATGCGTATATAATTGTTTGATATTATTGTAACATTTAGGGGACCATCCACTCTAGCTACCTTTGTAGCAGTATATGCACTTTTTGGTCCAACTTTTCCTGGAATTTATGACAAAGATAGAGGAGTGTATACTCTGTTCTACCCGGTATGTCCATGGAAAACTTTACAGTCGGAATTTTTCATCTCTTGGAAGACACACTGTTTATTGTGGTTTTTGTTTTGATGTCTGTATTGTATAGGGCCTGTCCTTCGCTTTTCCTATTCCTAGCCAATATACAGATTGCTGCCACGATGGAGAAGGTATTGTGATATATCATATATTTTCACTTGAACATGTACTTTTTTTTTTTTTAGTAATTTTCTACTTTAACTATTTCTATTTTTCTGGTAGCGGAACTGCCACTGGAGTTTCCAGATGGTACCACACCAGTAACATGCCGTGTTTCCATATATGATAGTTCTACAGACAAAAAAGTTGGTGTTGGGTCCTTAATGGATAAGGCTTCTGCTCCTCCATTGGCTGCTGGAAGCCTGTACATGGAAGAGGTGCATGTTAAGGTGTGATATTTTTTTAATCAGCTTGGGCATTATTCTTTTATATTAAGTTGTCTAGTTAATCAGTTGATCAGTTCTCGCTCGTGAATGGCTACCTACTTAACAGTTTTTCTATCAGTATCTAATATCATGTAGATATGGCTCTGTGTTCTTAATCTTAAGAGGTTAAAACTTTTTTCCTCTTAATTTTTCTCTTGGATCTGTTTTTAATTCCACATTGATGTCTGCAGCTTGGTGAAGAGTTGTACTTCTCTACTGGGGGGCAACATATTCCTTTTGGATCATCACCACAGGTAAGTGTTTGTTTGTATGTGGTTTAGCACCAATGTTAAATTGTTAACTTGTATAGTTCTTCTAAACTTTTCCCTGGAACAGCCTGAACTTGGTATGTACTTTACTCATTCATGATGCTTTCAATTTGCCTGGCATCATGTAGTTCTTAATTAGGGTTAACAGAAATTTAGAGATAATGTACCACTCATGATTTCTCCCATGTGCATTTGTGAACCCCAAAAATCATGCAATCACCTCGGTGGGTCTATCCATAAAATGTATGTATGTAGTTTTTTTTTTTTTTTTTTTTTTTTTTTTTTTTATATATATTTTGTGAAGCCAATTTTTTTTTTCTCTCTTTCATGAATATGCATATGTCAATTTGTATATATTTGATTTCTTGACATAAAAAGATATAAAACAATTACAATTATAACATGTCAATTTCAATTCATATACAATAAAGCCCATGCTTTACATGAATTTACTTTTTTTACCTTATTGTTTTGAATGCGAATCAAAATTTATTTTATTATTCATTGTGATAAATTTTCTTATCCCTTTATCTAATCCTAATATGAATGTGTGTTTCAAAGCATGTATGCATGTGTTTGTCACAGATTTAGGAACAAATATTTCATTTTAAAAGGAATTCATTAAACCAATTTGATTGATTATCTTGTCAGCTAAATTATAATTTATTAATTTGACATTTAGTTTGATATCAATGATCTCAAATCATCAATTTTACAGTTAAATGTAAACTTTGAGATAAAGTTATTCAAATTGCATTCAATGATTTAGTAATAAGCTGTTAAAAACATTCTCTAAAGTTTATTGAATGTATAACTTGCTGAATTTTTTTACTACACCCTCAAAAGTTTCAGGAATAATTTAGAATTTTAAATGTCCTTCTTCTTTTAAGTGCAGGATATTTGGACTGAATTAGGCCGCCCTTGTGGTATTCATCAGAAGCAGGTAATTTAAAGTTGCTAAATGTGTCTTGATTCTGTTATAAGCTATTTATTTTGGGAAAAATTAGGACTTACTACTGATTAGATATTGTAGGACTTGACCTATTAAGCAGTATTACTGGTGGTGGATATTGACTGTGATTCTATGGATGGATGATGAACTCATTTCAATTGAAAGGATGCCAAATACGAAGGCATCTTTTGCTTATTTTTGTTCCAATTGCTAGATTGTTTATAGATTCATGAATACAACTAGTTGGCATATATTGATTTCGTTAGCTGTACAGGTTGATCAAATGGTCATTCACTCTTCTTCTGATCCTCGTCCACGGACGACCCTTTGTGGAGATTACTTTTATAATTATTTCACTCGTGGTCTGGATATCTTATTTGATGGACAGGTATTAAACTATTAATTCCTCTTCATCCCTTCCTCCCCTCTCTTTCTTCCCTCTCCTCCTCCATTCTTACCTCTTTCTCTTTGTGGTTTTGGAGCATGGCATGTTGTTCGGAATGGTTTTTATCCTGATACTATGTTTAGAAATGTCTTTCCAGTGGTACACTTATGACCATGTTTTTGTTTACAGACTCATAAGATCAAGAAGTTTGTTTTACACACCAACTATCCTGGTCATGCAGATTTTAATTCGTATATAAAATGCAACTTTATTATTCAAGGTTCTGACTGTGCCTTTCCCACCCATTTTTTAGAGGGCTTTGGTTCGCACTTTTAATGGGGAAACTAATAAAATATTTTTATGTCTTGCTTGTGGGTATTTACTGAAGTGAATAACTCGAAACATATTACGCCAAGCACAAAATGGGATCAAGTTAAGGTACAAATTTTCAAACTGCTTGTTTCAATTTTAATTTGGAATTCCTTTTTTCTTATATATAAGTTTTTTTTTGGATACGCAATTTTCCAAAAAACATAAATAAATAAAAATCTACCTATATCAATCAGAAATTTATTGGCAGTATATCAATGATTATGTAGGGGTAGCTTTTTATCTTTGAACACTGTTTTGCTGTTTAGAGGCATGTTGTAAATTATTCATTTTTGTTCCATATACTTTCAACCTTTTTTGCTTCTTTAGGGCTTTTCCTTTTAATGTCTTTTTCTGTTCCTTTGGATTCACAATCAACCTTTTAAATTAATTCACTCCTTTTGTTATGACTTTCAGGATATATACTTCTGTTTTTCTTCCTATTCTGATGCTTTGATTTTAAACTTAGTTTCTTCTTTATGATTTTAGAATCTCATGAACATATTCAAGTAGCAAGCATACTTGCATTTAGTTAGATTCTTTAGTTTTATGTTCCCTCATCTTTCCTTCTCGAAATATTGGCATTAGAAATTTTGCTTTTGTCCTTAAGAAGGGTTGTTATAACTAAAGAATTATTAGTCACTTCAGGAAATCCTTGGTGACTGTGGCCGAGCAGCTATCCAAACTCAGGGTTCAACAAGTAATCCTTTTGGATCCACATTTGTATATGGTTACCAGAATATTGCCTTTGAGGTGAGTCATTAGATAACTTTATATCAATATTGTTTTTGAGGATGAAAGTTGAGCTATTGTTAGTCAAAAAAACAAAATTTTCAACTTTGCAACTTATGTGTAATAGCCGTGGGTGCAAGTCCTGTTGCATTGCTCTTGCTAACAAATATATTCTTTGATGTTTAACAGGTGATGAAAAATGGTTATATCGCAACTGTAACTCTCTTTCAGTCATGATCCTTTTCTTTTCTGGTACGTTTAACTGCTTGTAAAAATCAATTTATGTAGGAGGGGAAAAAAAAAAAAAAAAAAGAATTCTGTATTACCAAATCTGATTAAATGCGGTTAGATTTGGGTGACCTCATTTTAATAAGGCTTAATAATATTTATTTACGCCAAAGTAGACAATTATTATAATTGCATCCCTCAAATTTTGTGAAATTTATTTATAAATCCAAATTTGTGTGTTTGGAATGAAAAACATAGAGATTTTAATTTTACGAATTCAATTTTATGGAAGTGAATATAGTGAGACTAAATTTTACCAAAATATGTGGAATTTTCAAATGAATTTTCAAATGGATTCCACAAAATTAAACAACTTAAATTTTAGTTTAATGTTGCTATTCAACTTCTATCAAGAGAAGCAAATGAAAGGCTTTCATAAAAATTTTATCACAAAACTATTCATCCTTCTTCTAGTCTTCTAGAATAATTATGTCAAGGGCATTTTTGGAAATAAAAGTAAATGAATTTTCAATTTTGAATTTATTCAAAACATGATCATGCAAATTTAATTGAATTATTGTTTTAAACTAAATATAACAAATATGAAAAATTCATTTACAAATGAATCTACCTAAAACTCATTTATAAACAATTTCTTAGTTTCAATTCATTTGTAACAAACAGAGTATAGGTGGTGAGTAGGTTTAGGATTCGAATTACAGTGGTGGTAGAAAGATTTTCCATTTATGTTTTCCATTACCACCGATAGTTGTTGAATTCTTAAGGGATCTTTGTGTGAGATATTGGCTACCATGATGGTGGTGGAGAAGAGAGAAACTAGGAAAAAAAAGTTAAAAAATTTATTTATTTTATTCTGACAAAAAAAAAAATATTATTATTGTTTTTGCAACTTTGACTGTGAGGTACAATTGCAACCAAATTATTGAATTAGGGTGCAATAGTAAAAAAAATATAAAAATAAAAATGGGGTGCAATTATAACAATTTGCAAACTTTATTGTAAATAAATATATTCAGCCTTTCGATAGTTATAGGATAGGCTATAAAATATAATAAAGGCTTTGCATAACACCATCACGTTGTAAATTAGTAGAGATAGTGAGGTAAATTACATAGCGTCTTTTTTTTTTTTTTTTTTTTTTTGTTGTTGTTGTTGTTGTGGTTTTTCGAAGCAGTAAAATTTTGTTTTGTTGAAATAGCAAATAGGAATTGAAAATAAAGTCACAGCTTCAACTTCTATATTTGCACTAGGGTTGCTATTTGTTGGCTTTAATGGTGGTGTGCTGTGTTCTGATTTCCTTTTTTGTTTGGTTGCCATAGCATGGATGCTACCGCTTGCTTGGAATGGGTGGATTGTACAGTCAATTTAGCAGAAAACAGAACTAAGTTATAACATTTGTCATGTGGGAAACAACGTTTGAATTGTAAATAACTGCATCCTTCTGTATGGTTCATTTGTAAATATAACTATTATTCACTCCTGCAATTCTTAATACACTTATTCAAATTATTGGTCTTGTGCAATTGCCAAAAATGATGAAACTTTTTCACTTTTTTATTGTCAAATTCAAGTTGTAAGAAATGGGTCATGTTTGTTATTTTTACAACTTATTCAAAATTGATGCTGTCTGAATCAATGTGAAGTTATCATAATATCATTACTTTGGAAGCCATTGATGCCCATCAATGAAACCAATTGAAATAAATGGCTTGGCTTCCTCTTCAGTGAGCTCCCTAGACCAGGAAACTCTTCCTCCAAAATCAGCCCCCGGTCCTGAACACTTGTACTGCCCATAAAACACGGTCCTGCGAGCATTTTAAGCTTCAGCTGTTATGAATAATAGCTGATTATTGTTGAAAGAGAGAGAGAGAGAGATAAGAGACATACATTTCCCTGTTTTTGTCTCCCCAGTTATACCATCCTCTTGGAGTGATAATCTTGTCCATGTAAGTGTAAGCGAAAACAACCCTAGAGAAACTTCCCCATGCTCTACCCAAATAAAGGGCACCTGATCCTGTGACCTTGCAATTGACAAAGGAGAAGCCTGTTTCCTGAAGCATGCTATCCCTTTTCTGTGCTGTTAATGCTCCAAAGCTATTCGTGATGGCGTGCAAATGGCAGTTCTCGTAGAGGGAGAGTCCGTTCCCGAATATGAAGTCGACAGAACCTTCGATGTAGCAATCCTTGAAATAATGTCTGCCTATGTGGTCATAAAGCGTGTCTTGTGCTCCGATGAAGTTGCAGCCTATGAATGCTGCGGTGTCTGCTGATATTCGGAGCGCCACTGCCTGCTTTCCTAGAGCTCCTGAGGGCGGCGATGGTGCTTTGTTCTGTCACGAAGCAGTTGAAATTGTATCAAAAAGTAGCCATACTATATAAAAGCTTGAATCAAAAACTTATTAAGACAATAATGATCCATTTGGTATAAATGAATTTAAAATATAGAATGAATTTTAGTAGAATTTATTTATAAATAAATTTTCACGTTTGATAATCTTGTATGAAATAAATTCACAGTTGAAGATTTGTTTGCTTTTGTTTCCTAAGATATTCTTAAAATAGTAATTTTATAAAAATAAATAATAAATACTAATTATATTCATGTTATGATATATAATTTTTTATATTTTTATTAAAATAAATATAGAAAATAAAAATAATATTAATAAAATTATTCATTTAATTTAGTGATAAATGCATATTTAACTTGAATCTCTCCCCATGATAATAAAAAAAATACAAAAAAGATAAAAATAAAAGATGAAAAATATTAAAACAAAAAACATAATAATAAGAAAATATTTTTCTAAAAATAAAATGTTTAAATGGTTTTGGTCAAGTTTGACAAAATATATAACTTAAATAAGTAAAAAATTGGAAATTTGATTTTGAAGAAGAAGGATGTTTTTTTCCTAAAAGTTAGGATGATTTAGTTATGTGGAATTCATTTGAAAATTCCATCTATCATTGTGTATTTTAGTATAGTCATGTTCAATTCTATAAAATTGAATTTCTAAAATTGATATCTAAAATTGATATCTACATTTTTTTTTTCATTCCAAACACAAAAATATGAATTTGTAAATGAATTCTACAAAATTTTAGTGAATTCATTTGTTCTAAACAAGGGGTAAATGAAATATTTTGTTTAAGTCTTTTTTTTTTTTTTTTTTTTTTTTTTTTATTAGCTTACACAAGGTGTTCAGACCCCAATTTTTTTTTTTTTTTTTTTTTTTTATACTTACACAAGGTGTTCAGACCAATGTCTGCTCTGCTCGCTTTTAGAGACAAAAGAATTGGCCGGCAAGAGTTTGTGTGTCAGAGAATTAAATCTATGATCTAAGCTATAGTGATTAACCCTGCAAGTGTTTTCTGTCACTGAGCTATCCCATATGGTTAATGTTGTATTTAAGTTTCTATCTCATATCTAAGTCTTTATTTGTATTTTTAAGTGTTTGGAATGCTCAGAAAAATCACTAATAATAAAACAAATTTCTATTTAAAAAAGTGAATAGTAAGCTCTTTCCCATATTATGACAAATTTGCAAAAATGAATGCTCAGACTTACATCCCTTGGTTCACTAACTCTTATATTTCACTCTTTATTGTTACTGGCAAATGGGCAACGGTGACATTATAAATATATTTAATAAAAACAGAAAAAGCGAAATTTTATAGATTCAAATATTTTTACAATCTTATAAAATAAAATATTAATATTTTTCAATAATGCTACAAACATTAAAAAAATTCCAAATAAAATTTATTTTTCAATTTATGTATAAGACACTACAAACTGAAATGATTTAGACATATATATAAGCAGAAGATGATCTATTAGCACTAACATTATAAATCCCCATTTCTCAGAGAATACCCTAATAAGATATACAGAACTGACCTTAAAAGTTATGTTCTTGGCAATGAAATAAGGAGAATTAATAGCAAATGTTGCAGAGCCATAAGTACCCAAACGATGTCCTCCTTGTCCCATTTTATCTGCTGTGTCATCCCATTCAATTATGGTCTTGCCTGTGCCATCTCCTTCTAATGTAATATAAGCCATACTTGCAGGAATCTCCACCTTCTCCCTGCATTTTCCAACAAACTACTATAATTAACTTAATTAGAAGATTAATAAAACATTAATTAAAAGTTGAAGTTCAATTACCTGTAAGTTCCTGCACTAATGGAAATAACTACCCTGCAATTATTAACAATGGGTATAGAATCTATCGCCTTTTGCACAGTAACAAAACCACCTGACTTTGATTTTTTGTTCACTTTTATGGTCAAACAAGGCTTGAATCTGTTCTTGGCTTTCTTGAAAAGAGAATTCTTGAAATAGCCTACTTGTTTTTCTTTTAGCCATTTAAGGTAAGCTTCTTCTTCTGCTTCTTCTTCTTCTTCACTTGCTAGAAACCTATCAGAATTAGACCCATTTAGAGTTAACAAAGAATTTGCATTTGCAAATAATAATAATAATAATAACAGTATGAAGTAAAACAGCTTCATCAGGTTCTTTAGTTCTGGCAGAGATTTTTTTTTTTTTGGTACTATAGGAAGATAGGAAGATAAGGTTTTTACAATGAGAAAGTTTTAAGACTGAGAGAGAGAGAGAGAGAGAGAGAGAGAGAAGGGCAGAGGAATTGTTATTATGTGCATTGTCTCTTCTCACCATACCCATTAGACTTAGCAGTGATTTTGTCTTGGCTTTTCTTGGTGTCTGTTATTGGTATGTCAGGGAAGTCAAAAACTGAAAAATGCGAAAAAAAAAAAAGAAAAAAAAAAACATATAATCAACATGAAAACGTGTAAGATGATTTAAGATTAAGTTTTAGAGGCCGAATTTTACTATCGTAAAACTTTTTTCTTTTCAAATCTTTACAAAAAATGTGCTTTTGTCTTGAAAATTCTCTAATTTTAACATAAATAATCTTTTTTTTTAACCACACGAATCCCATTCACTGAATTAAACTAAAAATCCTGCTTATATCCGGTCGGTCTATTACGCACTAAAGTGCTCTCATCGAGTATTTGTTCTATTTATAATAGATCGAACGCCTAATCTCACTTAAATATCATCCCAAGGCTTGATGGTATAAATAATCTACTTTAATTATATATGAACAGTGAATTTAACAGTAGACAGCACATGTGACACATCTTATTACCAAAAAAAGAAGAACACAGCTCCACAAGTTTTGGATTATCAGATGACATTATAGGGTTTGTACTTATTTCATATTGCCTCTGCTAATAGCCAGTAGTACCAGCTTGTATTGTTAATATCCATTGCCTAATAGATAAACACAAAATTTTGGAAGATACTATATGGCCCAATTGCTTCCTTTTGGTCTTCACTTTTTCCAATTTTGCGTTTTGTTTTCTCTATTTTTTAAAAATGGATGTCTGCCCCTTCAATGCTATTATTTTAATGATGATTAAGAGTAATGGTAATTATTGTTTAGTAGGTAATTAGAACTACTGAATCCAGTACTGTGTTCCTAAATAGATCCAATAATTATGGAACAATTAGTTAGCTAACAGAAATAGAAAATTAGGTCATCCTCAAAAAAAAGAAAAAAAAAAAAAAGATTAGGTTACGGAATTGGGATATCGCTACATTTTTCTTATAAAATGAATTGATTTGTGTCACCAGGTTGTGTTGAACTACAGTTATGGGTTAAAACAATTTCAAGAGTTAAGAGGACGAAATTGAAAATATTTACTATTTAAAGGATAAAATGAAAAATTTTAAATTCTTATGGTTAATTTAAAAAAAAAAACTTTGGTAAGGGAGGCGGGGTCATACCTGACCCCTCCTTCTGCCGTTAGTATTGTCTATATATCTATATAAAAGCTAAAACAAAGAAAATATTCGACCCTCATTATTTGTTTAGCATTGTATTGTTCTTTTTTAAGAAATTTTTAAAATTTTTCTTATTTTTGTGTGTTGTAATTGGGCAACTTAAGTATTTTAATTAATATTTTGTTATAAATCATGTATATCAAATTATTTAAACTACTGAAACTTATTTATATCTAATTCTCTACCATAAAATAGGGTTTGAGTTATTTAAATTATATACTCTACCTAAAATGAATTTTAAATTAAATTACAAATTATACTTTTTATATAACACTACACTTCTAATGATTTGTTATCCCATCCATAGTAATTGACGCTTCTTTTATTTAGCTTTTCATTTTTTATTTTTTATTTTTAATATCTGATTGGATGCTTTTAATTTTTTAATTTAAAAAATAATTAAATTATTATTTTTAATATCTGATTGATGCTTTTAATTTTAATTTAAAAAAAATATTAATATTTATATCAATTAATATGAAATTCATCCAATTAATCTAATTAATCTAGAAATTTTAAATCTTCCAAAAATATATATTTTATTTATTTTATAGTTAATAAATATGGATATTTAAAATTTTAAGTTTTTTTATTATAATTTTGAATTTTTATTCATAATTATATACTACTCTATATAAATAATCTTTCTACGCCTCCATTTTTATCACAAGTTCTCTCCATCTTTCTTACGAGCTCTATTTTTTTATTTGGATATTGAGAAAAAGAGACACTGAGCAAGCATGGAGAAAGAGGCAATAGTTAAGACTTTTTATTTAGTTTAGTTTGTTTGTCCATAGTTTTTTTCTTTTGAAAACTTTTCTTCAGCTCAATTTATATAAAAAAATTAATTAGAATAAATAATTTTTTTCTTTGTCAATACTGTATATATTACTTGTATATATATATATATATATATATATATATATATATATATATATATATATATATATAAATATATTATATATATATATATATAGGAACGCGAAATTAGTATTTCACACACCTTAATGTATTGAGTATGCTACTCATTTATCTCTGATTTGACTTGCATTACAAACTGTAAAATACAAGGCTCTACTATGCTCATGATTTGGTATCACGAGGCATATTGATAGGTACATAAGGCTTCCTTTTTATTTATTTTCAGAAAATTAATACAGGCTTTTTTTTCTTTTTTTTTTTTCAGAAAGTTTTATAGTTCATTTTTATGTTTATTTTAGATTTTTTTTTTTTTTTTTTTTTTTTCAGAAAATTTTAGTTCATTTTTATGTTTATGTTATGATTTTTAATTTTTTAATTTAAAATTTAATTAAAATTAATAATAACAATGATTCATCCAATTTAATCTATTAATCTATATATTTTAAATTACACAAAAAATATATTTTATAATTGATAAATATGGATTTGCAACTGAAAGTTTTTGAATTTTTTTCTGTAAAAAGAGCTGAGCTAATATTTGCAACTAAACATTTTTTTATTTTTTTAGGTTGAGTTGTACAACAAATAATATCAATTAAATAAGTTGTTTTGTATAACTAGCTTGCAGTCACGTGATAACTCTTAGAGCAAGCAGTCCCATGAGTTTGAAACTATTTTTTCTCCATTTTTTTAGCTATCGTTCTAGCAGGAAAAAATAACTCGTATTATTTTTTTTTGTCTACTTTTAATATCTAACATGCTTTTATTTTTTTTATTCAATCTATATATATATACATTTGGTGATAAAGTCATCTACAGTATCAAGTCGAATTATATGGCTTTTGGATGAACTACAATCAAGTGCATTTTGCCTGATTATTTGCAAAAAAATTAAAATCGGTCACTTTACTCAATAAATAATATCAAACATAAACATCCATTTAATTAATCTGTTTTCTTTTATTTTTTTAAATTTTTTATTGTCTTATATCTCTTCTCTCTATAATTTTCTTGTAATTTAAAAATAATATCAAAAGGAAAAGAGAAGAAAATAAATAAAAAAGAAGGGAACAACTTATTGATGAAAATTCAGCAAATCTATAGATAATTATAATTAGTAAATGACATTATCAATTTAATTGACGCCCATTTCTCTTTTTCTATTTTTAATTATATTTAATTATACAAATTATCATTGTGTTTTGTATTTGTTGTCTAACAAACTGAAAAAAAATGTTATCAATTTTTCAGTATTGTGAAACAAATTGGCTTAAAAAATAAATAATTAAGTAATATGTTTATTATATTTCAATATTTGACATATTTACATCTAAAACTCAAATTCAAATTCACAATATATTTCAAATTCAAATTTGAAATCTATCGAGATAGAATAAATGAGAGATAAGAGTGTACAAAACATATTTTGATCTTCAAACACTCGAAATTTTTAAAACTCAAATAATTTGATTTTTGAACACTCAAATAAATAAAAATGAAATATTATTATTAATCAAAACTTTAAACGTGAAGCGCGGAATAACGACTAGTATATTTTATAAAGTATCATTAGCAAGCGGTTAGATCAGTAGAAATAAACTGTATTTTCAAATAAACTTACCTGTAAGATTAATAATTCAAAATTTAGAATTATTACTATTGAGAGATTTGATCAGATATGAAGACACGTGTACAAAATAGTATTATATAAAGACTAAAGCTTAATCGAGTAGGGAACAGTGTATAGGCAGGCACCAAAAAGCATAAGCATAGTGTGGTCCTTTTATAATATTTCATTTGCTATTTGTTGTGTGAGGTAGGTTGTTAACGAGCTAAGAGGAAGAATAAAGGAAATGGTTTATTTTGGTAAAAGCGTGGTGGAAGATGACAATAACTAACGTTGATGAATAATGTTCATGATGAAGAATTAGTGATACTACATAAAGTCTATGTTCAGAAAAGTGATGACACCATTTTCTCTTCAATAATGGAGATACCTATTTGCCTAGCAGGCTTGGAAATCCAGCTGCTATGCTCTCATAACTTGTGCGAAGCCTCATACCTTGTTTAATAACCATCTATGGACCGGGTTTATAGCCCCGTTTATGAATCAAAACAATAAAAATAAATTTTTTTGTTGAAAAGATGGTATTTCGACCATACACTTGAAAAAAAATAAAATATGAATAAATTTTTTAAAAAATTTATTTTTATTAGTTTGGTTTATAGGTAGAGGCGTGGAGCCATGGATTTAGTCGAGGCAAATATTTCACTGAACATGTAGTTGTTCAATATTTGAAACTTAAAATTCACATTCTAATGACTTGCAGACAAATCAAATTACTGAATACTAAATACTATTATTGTGGAGACCGATTGCTTAATTGTTTTTCAAGCTTTAGATTTTGCACATGATTTTTTTTCCTATTTTTCTTTAATTATAAGAGATTGTAAGGCTCTTCTTAATGAGCTGTAGAGTGTTTCATACACTTTTGTTAGGAAACCAGTGAATCATGTCACTCATTCAATAGCAAGGACTCTAATTGACAGTGATTTTTGCAAGTGTACGAAATCCTAACAATATAATATAGAATGAGAAGAGTATTATATGCACATGGATTGTATACCAAGTACCAAAATTATGTTAACTTATTATTATTTAAATGACAATAAAAAGATTTATTTTAAGAAATTAAATTAAACAAATAAAAGAGAACAAAAAGAAATAAAGCAAGCATATTTGATGAAAAGAAATCAAGGATTTAAAATCTACTAGGGATTTTGACTTCACAAAAGAAATCAACGGATTTTAAAATCTACTAGGGATTTTGACTTCACTTAATTCTATCTATTTATTCTATTAGTTCGCTTAATCATCTTAATTGTTTCAGTAGGAGAGAAACATCCTAAAATCACTAACAAAAACTCTACCGATATTTATTGATTTAGCTCTTTTAATCCTGTATAATACCCATCTTCCAACAGCCGCAATCAACACATGAATTAAATCATCTAGTTTTATGTCTTGTTTTGTTGAAATTCATAACCTAAGGTCAATTAACTCTATACCCCCATAGTCCAAATCATACTAGCTTCTCTGCATCAAGTTATTAATTCCACATGGTCGTTGGTTGAAAATGCCCCTCAAGATTGGCATAATTAGAAAATTTTGCTTCTTCTATCACAACTTTGCATTTAAATGACTGAACTTGGGGCAAAACTGTACGATAGGATCACTGGAGAATACCATTTATTTAGAAGGTGAATTTATTGAAGGTGGTATCATTGGAAAGAAAGGATCTTCCGGTGGTGTATGTATGAAAACCATTGATGAGCTCAAATCAATAGTCTCAATTATTCCTTCATAACCACTATTACTTGCTGCTTGTGTTCATTTAAAATCTCATCCAATACCCCTTCCAGCTGTATCTCACCTTTTTCATGGTCATTAATAATCATGTTTGGAAACAAGAAAGTGAGATTTAATCCATCTTCAAAGGAGTTGCATTATTCACCTGTAGGCTTTACTTTTTCTAAAGGTGTAATTTCCATGAAGTTTCCTCATAATTTACCTTGCACTCATCATCTTGATATTCATTAGTTGCCATGGTTATCAATTCTACTGCTTGTACCTCCAAATTCTTTATTGTCGTTTGTTGGATCTTAAAACTCTCACGAGTATCATTCATAAATTCCATGTGAGATTTAGTAAGGGCAACAATCAAAGAGATTTAGTAAGGGCAACAATCAAATCCTCTAAATTCTTCTGCTTCTCTTCTTCATACTCAAAATTTGGAGGATATTGGTGATTCCAACCCTGTAGTGAAGGATCCCAATGCCAACGGTAGTCAAAATCTGCCATATCATTTAACATGTAAAGTACATCTTCATAGCTGCTTTCCAGAAGGTGAATATTGGTTGCCGAAATCCATTATCTACCTAACTTCTAGTTTCTTCACCTAATCCACAGTAGAATATGTAAGTGAGATATTTATTTGTAAAATTATGATAAGAAAATCTCTCTAACAATTCAGTAAATCTTGCTCAAACGGCATAACGGCATAAAATGGCTCTGAATGTTGTTAAATAAAACTTGCGACTACTTGTTGATGAAACATCTCAAAATACTTCACAAGAAAATAATGAAAGTAAAAAAACAATAAAAACAAAGAAAAAAAACTACAAAAAACAAATATTTCAATTAAGAACAAAAAAAATTAAAATAAAAAAATGAAAAAAATGTCTAAATTAATAATTGGTTCATTGGTATTGATATTAGTAACGCCAATCCCCGGCAATGGCGCCAAAAACTTGACAGTGATTTTCGCAAGTGTACGAAATCATAACAAGTAATATAGAATGAGAAGAGTATCGTATCCATAGAGATTGTATACCAAGTACCAAAATTATGTTAACCTATTATTATTTAAACTGTGTTAACTTACTATTATTTAAACGACAAGAAGAAGAATATAATCTAAGAATTTAAATTGAAGGAAATAGAAGAGAATAAAAAAAAATCAAGCAAGAATATTCAATGAAAAGAAATCAAAAATTAAAAGTTACTAGGGATTTTGACTTCACTTAATTATATCCAATTTATTTTATTAGTTTAATAATTAATTTTAATTGTTCAAGTAGTGGAAACAAACCCCAAAATCAACAAGCTCTCACGTATTGTTAGCTATTTTAACCCGATCTAATTACCTATCTTCGAATAGCGCAATCAAACATGAATTAAAATCATTGAGTTTTATGGTTTGTTTGTGAATTTATAACTAAGATCATTAACTTATGAAAACCCCCAGGAGTTAAGTGATATAGCTTCCGCATTAATTTATTATTCTCATGTAATTTATTACATTTTTCATATCAAAAACCCTTTCTCCGATAGTGATTAATGAAATAAATCAATCTTGGGGAGAAATTCTGCCTGGAAGCATTAATTTCAATAATAAATTATACTTTGAACAAAGAAAAGCAAATATAATATTATAAATTGGAATAGAAATTAAGCTACATAGCATACAATCCCTAGATATGAGAATTGATTTCGAGCATCAAGTAATTAAATAAAACTCAATAAACTTGAAAATAATTCCATAAATAATGTGTAATGAAAGTAAAAAAGATTAAAGTTTATAGATTAAAAACTAGTCAACAAATATTCTGGACGGCTATCCTTGACATCTTGGACACACATCTTGATTCACATATGAAGTCTTGCGAGAGAAAGAGGAGAAACAATACAACACAAAAGATGGCAAATATAACGAATGAATGTCCTCTTGACTTGATGTTCTAGTCTCATCTACTATTATAAAACTTTCTAATATCTTCGTGTTTGTTTAGGAAAGTGAATCTTTATTGAGTAAGAAATCTTTTGGAGATAGAAAACTGTTTAGACTTTGTATTTCTTTCCAATTATGACTCTTCCAACATCTAAATAGGATTTATACTTAATTGGCACATCAGAAAAGCATTTCATGTGTGTCTATACAAGCTGTATGGGCTGGAACTGACATTCTCGGCCCAATGCAAAATCTGGTATTCAACACGGGCGTGCTACCTGGCACGGCTTGGGTATAGTCTTTTTTGCATTTTTGGCTGGTTTTCTATAAAAAATCCTACAAAATTCCTCAAGATAAAGTGAAATACGATTCAAAGAAACTTTGAACAAAAACATAAATAAAATTAATTAAAACTAATTAAAGTAATTAAAAATACTAAAAATCCTAATAAAAACTATATTAAAAACACTATAAAATAACACCTATCACTAATTCTATGTCTAGTTTTGAATGGGGTATGTTTTCCTTCTTTCTTATTTGATTCATTGTCTTTTGATATTAATAATATGCAATGAGCATAACATTTATTAAAAAAAAAATACTAAATACTGTAAGACAAATTTATACTCAAAATGCTTTAAAATGAATTCCAATTTTAACTTTATAAAAACTATATTAAAAACACTATAAAATAACACCTATCACTAATTCTATGTCTAGTTTTGAATGGGGTATGTTTTCCTTCTTTCTTATTTGATTCATTGTCTTTTGATATTAATAATATGCAATGAGCATAACATTTATTAAAAAAAAAATACTAAATACTGTAAGACAAATTTATACTCAAAATGCTTTAAAATGAATTCCAATTTTAACTTTAGTATTCAAATTATCAAAATTATATTTAATGAGAATTTAGATTATAAATGAATAAGTATAACCAAAATAATTATAATAATGAAAAAAATGCTCGAAATCTAGGTTTTATATCATTTTTAATTTTGATTTAATTTAAGATGATTATTGTTTGATGAATAATAAACTTTGATGATTATTGAATATTCACAAAATTTGTATTACCCGTATTTAAATCCATTTAAATTTTCTTTTGAAATATCCATACCAAAAGCGGTTTAAAATTTCAATACCCTTTTCCTTCTCAAACCCGTTTAACTGATACCCAAATTTATTTTAAATGGATTGAACTACGTGATAGAAAAAAATCATATAACGGAAACCATAAGATCGCATGTGCATAATATACAGGTAAACCAACAGAGGTATAGAAAATATAAAAATCGAAGTTATGGAATCATAAGTACCTCTTAAGAGAAACAAAATCAACACAGATTTCGATTTTACTTTCACACAATAGCTCCTGTGCCAACAACTTCTGCTCTACCGGAACCATACTGATTTTCTCTGCACTCTTTTGTTATGTGATCTAATTTATTTTCTTAGAACTATCTGTATGGGCAGATGATTATTGAGAGGGGGAAAACGAAATATGAAAGATTGACGTCTAGGTTTAGTCTAAGTGTCTCTTATATATTTCAATTAAAAATAACATTAATGAAAATGTTTTATGTATAAATATATATATATTCACATTTTGCAATATTAACATTATATTTAATTAACCTCTTAATTAGCTCTAAATAGCATAGGTACAACAGAGACCTACAAGAATAAAATTAATAAGGTTACTGATAATAATAATGTATCTATACAACCTGTAAAATATTATTATAATGAATTATTCTACTAAAATTTCATAATTCAACTCGTTATTAATTTCGAATTTCCTAGCATTAAAATATACAAACTCTCTGTGTTAAGATTACAGATACTTGTCAATTAAATTAAATTATCGACTATTTTATCTAATTAACAATTTAAATTCCTCAAGAATTCCACTTAAACTTATTTCATGTGTCAGATACAAAATCCATTTGCAGGGTTTTATATAATGAAAACTTATAAGATTTTCAAGGGGTACCATCAATCCCTATACCAAGACACAGACTCTATCAATAAATTGATATTTCACAAATACACATCGTCATTGTCCAATTCACTGAGTTTATTGTTCCATAATGAAATTCACCATTTTAATGAATCAAAACAATAGACAACATATAATGCTTATAACAATTAAATCAACATTAAGAGTAAGTACATATATCTATTAATTAATGAGCTAGATAATTTGTTTTATTTAGTCAGTATAGAAACAATTATTCTACACTTGGTCCACGTTCAATACATACAATATGCATGGTTAATAGTAAAAATTCTATCACTGAGAACTATTGTAACATCTAGACCAGATGAGGTGCTAGCTTGAGATGTTAGCTTATCTTAACCGAATCCTACATCGGCAAAACACAAGGTGAAAGTGATGTATATAAGAATGGACAAACTTTAGACTAGTGAAGGGCCTTTTGGGCTATAAAACAAAATCGTGCGGGTCTGAGTGGGTTCGGTTCAAAGCGGACAATATCTTGCTAGGCCTGAGATGCCACAAACTTGGTATCAGAACAAGCCTTGTCCCTCTGGCTGATGGTGCAGCAAACCTCAACAAGGACACTGACTCCCTAAAGGGGGGGGGGTGAAGTGTAACATACGCACCAGATGGGTTGTTAGTTTGAGATGTTAGCTTACCTTAGGGGAATCCCACATCTGCTAAGCATAAGGTGAAAGTGATTTATATAAGAATGAGCAAATCTTAAACTAGCAAGAGGCTTTTTGGCTTATGAGGTGGTTCTAGCCCAAGAACAAAATATTGCGGGCCTTAGTAGGTTTGGTCCAAAGCAGACAATATCTTTCCATCCCTGGTATGTCACAACTATGAAGGAGAAATATGAATGAAAGACAATTCCAAAATCCTTTTTTAAAATTCTTTTAGTAACTAGTTTGTTAACATTTGATGATATCAGGGTGCAGTTTTGGCATGGATATAATTCTCAAATCGGCTATAGATAGTCATATTTGTCTCGAACTCAATTGATTAATACATGAACTTACTTTAAATAGGTTTTTATAGATCGAATAATTAGGAAAATCTATCCTACTTCGATCCTAGTTTCAACACTTGTATTAACATGGTGATAGATGATTTGATCTCTCATGTAATGAGATTGTGCTTATTTTAAATAATTGCCCATTGAATGAAAAAACAAAAGTATCTATTGCCATATGAGGGAATATTAAAATTCTCTAGATGTTACCTAAAAGAAAATCTTACAAATTTAACCGAAAAGGACTAAATGAAATTTGAATTGGTTAAGTATACGGTGAATAAAAATAATTGAAGTGCTTCAAATTTTAATTCAACTCATTTATATTTAAATATATGATTAGATTTGACCAAATTTTTGTAACAAACTATAATCGAAACAATTAATTCCAAATTTAAAATTATTAAATCAAAATTAACACTCTTAGCTTCAATTCTATTGCTTTAGCACATTTGCTGCATAAGCTTGAACTTTATTTATAGCTATTGCCATAAGCAAAACTTTATCTAATTAAGTTTTGAATAACTAAAAACAATTAAGCTTATCTAGAATATTCTGTTTGAAGAAAAAAAGGTTCCCAAAGAATTGATCTTTCTTTTAGTTGTTGCTTTGATTGATCAATGTGTGATATTCTGAATTCTCATTAATAATGGAATCGAAATGATCTTTGGATTTATCAGAAGATTCCTTCAATTGGGCTAGAATTGGTTTTTGTTTATGCCTTCATGAACATCAAATCCGTTGTAGTCTAGTTGGTCAGGATATTCGGCTCTCACCCGAAAGACCCGGGTTCAAGTCCCGGCAACGGAAAGTCTTTTTAATTTTACGAATTCCTAAGATGCCGTAAAAATTATTGTTATAGATAGAAAATATCAATTGTAAACAATAAATCCGTTGTAGTCTAGTTGGTCAGGATATTCGGCTCTCACCCGAAAGACCCGGGTTCGAGTTCCGGCAACGGAAAGTCCTTTTAATTTTATCGATTGTAAGATGCCGTAAAACATTATTTGAATAAATAAAAAATATCATTAGCAAACAATGAATCCGTTGTAGTCTAGTTGGTCAGGATGTTCGACGGTCACCCGAAAGACCCGGGTTCAAGTCCCGGCAACGGGAATAATCGTTCTAATTTTTATCAATTACTAAGACGCCGTTATCTATTGCTTTTTATTTGTATTGTAGGATCCCGATCGCATGCGAGCCGTTGATCTAACGCCCAATAGATTAATAATAATAAAACCCGATTGACCAAAACAGCCCAAGTCGGACCATTTCTTTGATTCTCTCTCTAATCAAAAACAGGGTTTAGTGCTTCTCTTCTCCAACTCCTCTCTCTCTTTTCCTCTCTATCTTCCTCTCCTTGTATCCTTTTCCAGTCACTCACAAGCTTAATAGAATCTGTAGTATATCCACTAGATTACCAGGTAGCTTCAACATCTTCAATTAATTTCTAAATTTCAAAGCTTAACATTGAAAATATCTTAGTTCTTTTCCCTAAATTCTGCTCTTGAAGTTGCCAATTTTGTTCTGCTTATATATACTTTACCCATTTATTTGTAGGAGAAGATAATCGTTTAGTGTTTTAGTAATTTATTTTGTTATAGTTTTGATTTTGTTATGTAGCAAATTACTGATTTATATATATTTTATTGGATTTTATGTTCGCTTTATTGTAGTGTTGTGAGGATGACTGTGTCTGGACTAACTGGTAGTCCCTCAAGGTGCAGTTTCCGGGTTCCTCTTAATGGGCCTGGGTCATCTTGCAGGCGAGTTTCGGGTTTTTCCTTTGCTAGAGAATCTAAAGTTAAGATAAACTTTCCATGTTTAGACAGGTATTGAATTCTTCAGTTATGTTTATATATGTTTTTTTCTATTAAACCTTCATCTAGGATATAGATGTATTTAATGAGTTGTGTTATTTTATTTTTGGGTTTTGATGTTGTTGGAATTATTCAGATGTTCTTGGGTTGGTTCTGCAAAAGGATACATTGGAAAGCAAACTCACTTAGTTAAGTGTGCAATGGATGCTTCTTATGGTGGTGAAATGACAAATGATCAACCTGGTAATATTTAGTTTCTTGATTAGTTGAAGATTATGTTACTCTATCATGTGGAGAATGTAATGGCTGTTTTTGTAGATCGAAGATACATTTGACTTGGAAGTAATTTGGACAGATTACATTTCCATTCTTAAAGTTTGCCAATAATTGTAGGCTGTACAATGTTTTTGAATAGTTCATTTATTCTACACTTTTTTTCTATGTTGATAATCAGTAATGCCCGAAATGCACATATAACAAACATTAGAAAAGAACTCCTATGTTTGAGTGGCTCCAAATGTGTAACCAAGGACTAAATTTCTTTTTCATTTCTAATATAGTCAACTACTATGCTAATATATATGTATATATAGACCAGGTAATCAGTAAGAAATTTGAAATGCAGACTAAAAATATTACTGCATAACTAGAAAGTTAATTCCATAAGGCATAATGAGTTACTGTTCTGAAAAAATTCACAATTATTGATTATATACTCCACTAAATGAAATTCTCATGAAGCATGTATCATCAACTGAGAAGGTAGTCCTAAATATCCTGTGACAATCTCTAGTTGGGAGTATAATTTTAAAAGTATTTGCCTCCATTGTAGTTCTAGGTAAATCTAAGGGATGGAAATATTAAGTTACCCGAGTGCAATTCTTTCTTGATTATCATAATTGACTAGTATATCATGATGTGATAATGAGTATGATGTAATATTATTTTTCTCCTGCAAATGTGATCCTGATTCCTTCACACTAGGGTACATATGATAGGTGGCCTGGCCTAGACTCCATTTGTGAAATGTGGTAGAAGAAATTGTTAGCTTCGCCTGTGATTATCACGAGTTTTTATTGAGAAGACATTGCATGGCTACTTTGGGCCAGTGGTCTTCTCATGTTAACAGTACTTGTTCTTAGTCAACCTTTCCTATGGCCAGCCATATAAGGTGTTGACGAAATATTTTTGTTACTCCTGTATCCAGGAAGCTAATGACTTTTGGATGGAAATTATGATGTATCAATTTATTGATGTGTTTCATAAATCCTGTTAAAAGGTTGCATCATCCGTCCTCTAAATCTCTCATAATTTTCTTTGTCACTTCAGTTATTTTTCCTAGAATTCATGTAAGGGACCCATACAAACGGCTTGGGATCAGCAGGGATGCCAATGAAGATGAAATTCAAGGTGCAAGGAACTTTCTTATAAAAAAATATGCTGGGCACAAACCCAGTGTGGATGCAATTGAATCTGCACACGACAAAATAATCATGCAGAAGTTTTATGAAAGGAAGAACCCAAAAATTGACATTGGGAAAAAGGTTAGGGAAGTAAAGCAGTCCCGTGTTGTGCAGGCTGTCACAAGCAGGTTTCAAACTCCATCTACACTAGTCATCGCTAAAACATCAATTGCATTTCTAGTACTTGGAGTTCTCACTGTTCTCTTTCCAACTGAAGAAGGTCCAACCCTACAGGTAGCCATTTCCTTAATGGCTACAATATATTTTATATACGACCGGCTGAAGAGTAAACTTCGAGCTTTCCTTTATGGGTATGTTTATGATATCTTTTTCATTGCTTTTTTTTTTCCAACCTTCAACTTTGCATTCGTTTTCTAGTACTCTTTAGTTAAATTATATTTGTACCAGAAACTGTATTCAACTACCAAGTCAATTATTTCATCTAATGCAGCAGCAAATAGTCATAGTGAGGGTAATAATAGGTTACTCAAGGTTTTCAGATATGGCTCAATTTCAAACTATTAAACTAGAGGGATGATTAAGAGTTTAACCAGGTTGAATCAGAATTGAATTAAACAGAAATTAATAATCTTTTGTTAAAAATACCAGTGACTTACTAAGTTTTATTTAGATATATGAATTGATTATTATTTTTTTTTTGTTTAAATTAGATTGTTAAGATTAACTACAATTAAAGTGGTAGAGATGGTGCTGATGACTACCTACACCATGTGGGTTCAAGACTAATAGGTTGCAGTATTTAATATTTTTGGAATGAGGCTGATGTGGCGGTTTCTAGAGCCACCGCATTACCTTCAAGCCAATTATCTACATGCTTGAACTAATTTTATGTCGACCTACTTGCTGGTTAGTAGATACCTAGCCAATGCAGGCTGGCAAACTCTTATTTGTTAATATGAGGGTTTTATAGATAGACCACGTCATTATTTACTGGCTACATTTCTGAGTTTCTTAGGCTAGTTGGGTTGTCTTGATGTAAAAACAATGGTCATAGTGAGGTGATGGTTGTGGATGGCAGTGTTAGGTTGGCGAAGGCAAGTAGTGGCAATGGATTTTGAAGTGGTGAATTACGCTAGTAAGGGGGATGCTTAGTGATATTAGTGATATTAAGAGTCTGTTTGGATGGAGGTGAAGGAGGGATAAAGAAAGGTAAGGAGCTGTAAGTAACTTATGTACCCTTGTTTGAAAAGAGACAAGTCAATGAAGAGTAAAGTTAAATAAACAAGTCTTACACTCTTACCCTCCTTTACCCATCAAATCTCAATCCCGCATATCAATTTTTCTTACACCCTAATTTGGAGAGTGAGGAGGTGGTGAGAGATGTAAATTAATTTATATTTAAGAGTAAGCCTTACCTTCTTTTTTTACCTCTTCCTGATCATAATGATTATACATTAGCTCTCTTTACCTTTCCATTAATTCACTCCCAACATGCAATTTTTTTTATTTTAACCTTACCCTCAATATTACCCTTCCCTCACCTCATCTGAACAAAGTTTAAGGTGATAATGAGATCATAATGATGACGGTATTGATGTTTGCTAAGAATGATTGCACAGGATTGGTATTAGTCTTTGTGGTCAGTTGTAACTTTTGAAGTGGCGGTGCAGTGTTAATGATGGTGGTGACACCAGTGGCAATTGCTAGTCATAGTGCCTATGGTTGAGCCAATGATGATGATGTGGTCGTGGTGTTTTTATTTAAAATATAATGGTTATGCGATCATTAATGATGGTGGTGTACAATTGTTTTTCAACATTAATTAGATTTGGAAATAAGAGAATTTGTTTTCCAGAAAACTTTTTGAACAGAAAACTTCAATTTTCCGTTTTGTAGAAAATTTTTCTGAGAAGCTCCAATTTTCAGAAGTGAACAAGATCATAGTTTTTTTTGGAAACTCTGAATCCTTGAAGGACCAGGAGTAGTTTTGGAGGTCCTGTGTTTCAAAGTGGTTCAAAGGTTTACAGTTACTTTGAATTTAAATAAACTTCATGCATAAATATTATTCAGTTTTTCTGTTAATAAAACCAAATAGTTTTGTTTCTTTGGAATTTGTGATGCAATTCAATCCTTAGTGGAAATTTAAAGAGAACCTGATGCCTAAGGATATCCAACTGTAATGCTTAGAAATCTTTTATATTTGAGAGCAGATTTCGTCACCCAAACTTACTATTCAATATATCTAACTCCATCCTAGCTTTTATATTGAGTCAAACCAGACATAGAAGACAAAGTGCAAGCTGTCTTGTGTCAATGCTTCAGAAAATAGCCTCTCATATTAATCGCATTCTGGAATCTTTGCTGCTCAACTTTATCAGAGAAGAGTAAAATGCTCTGCAATAACAAGTTTGTTATCATGGTGCAGTGCTGGAGCTTTTATTTTTTCATGGCTGTTCGGAACTTTCTTGATGGTATCTGTGATTCCACCATTGCCATTTATAAAAGGACTGAGGAGTTTTGAAGTTACTACTTCATTGATAACTTATATCCTACTCTGGGTTTCATCTGCTTATTTGAAGTAGTGCCAGTTTTCTCTTACTGCAAGATTCTATTGCAAGACCTCAATTTTGAAGCGGGTGGTCATGGTTCATAAATCTCACCTTTTTCATTTTAGACCATGTCCTTTTCTAACTGTAGCGTCGGCACCTACAGCGTGTTAATATTCTTGCTCATTAGCCTCCCATTTGGGAAAAAGGTTTGTGGAAATGACTGTTCTGTTGTTTGGAGAGAAAGGATGTAAAACTAGATGAAAATTAAAAGGATCATCTCACATTTATTTCATTTTTTGGTAACATTCCTGTTTTTTTTCTTTTTCTTTTTCCTTTTGTTTCTTTGATTATAGTTTAAATTTGAAACATGTTCATCCTGCCGTCATCTTTAATCGCTTATAAGATTTGATCAAGTAAGAATCTTTGGCTCTTTGCTTGTTTGGGAATCACTTGCTGAATTGTCGGAATCATTGTCTTGATGTTCTACGAACAGTTACGCATGTGGGGCTCGATTTACTACGAAAAAGCTTCTCTCCTTTCTGGTTCAGTTGAGCTGCAGGATGTCCTAGCAATTGGTGGTTCAAGATGGTTTTGATTTAGCTATTCTAGTCCTTTAACTCCCTGAAGATCTCTTGACGTACCTGTGATGGAACCATTCATAAAGGCATCCTTATATGTCTTATTTGGTGATTTGCTCTTAATTATTTACTTCAACCACAATTTATTATTAGTTTTCATGCACAGAATTTGAGATCTTCAGCCTGTGATTTGTCAATGCAAAGCCATTTGTGCACTTCCTGACCACCAATTGCTTTATTTACTGATGAAAGTTTTTTCGTTTCCATCTGTGTAAGTGTAATTTGCTTATTGCTGTAATATGGGAAAACATGAATTTAGAATTTTGTTTCCAATTTTAATTGAATAGTTCATAATAAAGAAAAAGGAAAAGCCCTTTTTGAGCTTCTAAAGTGATGATGTTTTATTTAGTAGAATTGCAAAAATAAATGCTGATTTTTAACGTGTGAATAATATAGGAGCTGAGACTTATAAATTGCCAGATCACTGAAAAGGTCTAAGTTTACATAAATGTGTTTTAATCACCACTTTAAGTGTAAATAGATACATATTAAATATGGTAAGAATATAATATATTTAATTATTATTTTTAATAAATCTTTAATTTAATTGGTTTAAATTATTTCCTACAAGTAGGTTATTCTACAAAAGATAAATGTAGTGTATTATTATTTATTAAAAAGTATATTATAGATTTATTGTTTAAAATAAAAAAAATCACTAGAAATATATATAGAATATAAAATTGTAATATAACACGTTATATTTGCAAACCATATAATATATTAGAAGAAATTTTTTTCTAAAGAAAAAAGCAATTATAAAATTAACTATATGAAATGATGCTCTAAAATAATGATTAGTATATGAATAATTATAATAGGCAATATTGGTTTCTCATATTTTAGTAATATAGACAGTTTACGATATTATATTATATACAAAAAATTATGTTTACGATATTGTTTAAATTAATTGATAAGTAATTTTTTTTTTCTATAAAAATTTGGTTGTCGATGTTTTATAATTATAAATATGTTATTTTCTTAACAAGTTATTTAATTATTGAATTTTTTATTTTATTATTTCAAAAAATGTACTTTTTTCTATTTTGTGAATATTCCTATATCTACGTAATATATATTGTTCACAATATTATTATAACAAAAAAATAAATCAAAAATTATATATTGAGATAAAAATTGAATAGGAAAATCATGCTCCAAAAATCACATAGAAATCATATAGTAGCATTTTATATGGCAATTGATTAAGGGACACCTTAATCGTAAATAATTTCACATTTATTATTTCAAAAATGGTATGTTCATAATTCATGTTTCATTAATAAACAATTTCTTTTCTTCATGCAAGACATCTTTTTTTTTTCTTCTTTTATTTTGCCAGAATCTTTTTTTTTTTTAATTTAAATTTCTAGACAACAATTTGTTATAAATTTGTTATAAAATTCTTATATGTTTCATTAACGATATTATCTGAATGGAAATGACTCGAATCTCTCAAATAAGTGATCCAGTGTTTGATTCTTGTGAATGAATAAATTTTTTACTGAGAGCACTTCTCTTTTATAGATATGACGCAAATGGAAGCATAACTAGTCTTAACCCACCTGTGGTATAAATCGGAATTTGAAAATATGATAGAAGAACGAACTCGGTTATTATTATTTTGCCCTTAACATTTCAAATTTGCAATTATCTATGAAACATAATCTGTTTTGATTTGGACTAACTTACATATTATATATTATACTTAATTTTCTTTAAAAAAACTTACATATTTTTTAATTAAAGGGAGTTGATTATTATTATTAATCTTGGGATTTAATATTTAAATTGTTGAAACATAATTTAATATGGACGTTAAATAAATTTTAGACACAATTAAATCTTAGCATATATGAACTCATTAGTCCACTGATAAAGATAGATTTCTTTATTGAATATATGGATATTACATGTAATAATTAGTACAATTAGAAGTGGAGCTAGAACATTTATTTTGGAGGATTCAAATGAAATTTTTATAAAATTTTAAGGCTAAATGTAATTTTTTTCTAGATTTTGAAGGATTAAAATGTATTTTTCATAAGAATTTTTTTTAAAACAATTTGTTGGGGTGCTACAGCCCCTTGAAGCTCCGCCCTTAATTATAATATAATTTAATATTATATATATCTATATTATATATAAAATGGAAATAAAAAGGAATAATGAGATTATATGTAATAATTTTAATGAAAGTTTAAAAATTCTAAAATATCCATGGTCTTTGGGTAATTGATAATAGTTTAAGTTTATTAAATAACTTAAATTTTTAATAATTGATAACTTATAATTTTTTAATATTTTTTTATTAATTGATTAAAAAAGTATATTATTATATTATTTTAATAATATCTTTTTAAAGGTAATATTTTTGTTTTTTGACAATAAAGTGGAGTGTATTATTAATTTTGAAGAACATCCATAACATAAGAAGGAGGCTGATTAAGCCAAACCCCCAGGCCTGACATGGAATGTGCACCCGTAGCAAGCACATGGGCAACAAGATTCGCAGACCGAAAACAAAGTTACATTCAACATTTCCAATCTCATGTAACAGAGATCTACAGTCATCAATCACCAAACCCAAATTAAAAGAATGTGTTATACTGACATTGCGAATAGCATTAACCACCGACTGAGCATCTGATTCAAGTATAACATTTGACCAGCCTTGCGTTTTGATCCAACTGAACGCCTCACAAACAGCTACTGCCTCTGCTGTCTTCGGATTAAAAAACCCAGGAAACCTCGAAGTCTGAGCAGCCACAAAAGCTCCATATTCATCTCGAATCACGCTCCGATCCCTATAAATCCCAGGCTGGAACCGACCGAAGCATCCACATTTAACTTAAGCCACCCATGCTCAGGTTTCTGCCAGGAACGCTGTCCATTACCTCCATTCTACAGATTGCCAGTAACAGCAGCATCACGCCATTCTTGAAGATAACGCAATGCCAAGAAATAAACTTGATGAGGAGTCTTGAACTTCCGCTCCCACACAACTTTGTTACGGTTAAACTAAATTGCCCAGCAAATCATTATCATTTGAGAAGCTTGTTCCATTGTCACATTCAAAAATAATGATTAGAACCAATCTGAAAACTGAGTTACACCTGGGTTCTTCCAACCAACATCTGATAACGTCCATACACTTCTGGCGAAAGGACATTGTACCAGCAGATGCATAATGGTCTCGCTAGCACCATGACAGATCGGGCAATTATCAGTGACCTGAACTCGTCGCCTTTGAAGGACATGAAGAGTCGGAACCACATCCCATAAAGCTCGCCAAAAAAAATTCTGGGCTTTTGCCGGAACCTTACTCCGCCATAATCTATTCCAAACTGCTGCATATGGGTCAGCTGAAGCATCACATCATGACAACAACTTATAAGCACTTTTAACCGTATAATCACCAAGTTGTTCAAACTTCCAAGCTAGTGTATCAATGTCCCGTCTTGTGCTCAAAGGAAGAGCCAAGATACAATGTTTATCACGCTCATTAAAAATTGAAGAAATTACAGACTCATCCCACCTTCTATTAACCATCAAACTGGAAACCAGAAAGTGTTCACCGTTTGCTGGCTGTTCAGTAGTCACATAGGAATTTGTCAAGTCACACAACCAAGGAGAAGACCAAATCGATACTTGCGAACCATAACCAATTCTCCAATAAACACATGTGCGAATTACATCTCTGGCCTCCCAAATGGATCTCCACAAGAAACTAGGATTCGTTCCCAGTTCCGAATTCAGAAAGGAAGATGACGGAAAATATATAGCTTCAAAATGCGAGCTACAAGAGAATCCGGTTGAGTAATGAGGCGCCATCCTTGTTTCCTCAACATCGAAAGATATTGCACGGGTAATAATATTATTTTAATATATTATTCCAATTCAACTTTCAAATTATTTAGAAAAATAAAAAAATAAAAACATCTATAAAAAAATATTGTTTCACATGTTATATATGTATATATCACTTTGAAAATTTTAAAATTTTTTCTTATTTATATCTATTTATCTATATCTATGTTTTTCATAAACTGAAATTAACATTAAATAACATAGGATCATATTATTTAGTATTTTTAAAGAAAGATGCTAATTAAAGTTTAACCTTTTTTAGTAACAGAGGATTGAATGACAAAACACATACTGTATATCTTCTTCATACTTATAACAACAACAGTGGGAGGTTATAGGTTGGTTACGGAAAAATCAAGAGAGAGACGTTTTTAGTTGTAACTGTATAGAGCATCTTGGGTAACAAGTTTTCTGTGTGTGATTCTTCCTTTCTTCTTGAGTGAGTTGAAAACCTTCCTCTGTTTTTTTCTCTCTTGTATCTGTTATCTGTCATCTTCCTCTCTTGTATCTGATATCTTTAATCTTTTGCACTTGTATCTGTTATTTTCTTCTTCAATGAGATGAATTCAATCAAATTTTATATGGTATCAGAGCAGATGCTGCGCAGGTTTATTCAATTGCCTCTTTGATTTGCTGTTTTTTTTCTCCTTTTTTTTTTTTTTTTTTTGCAACCTATTACTGATTGATTCGAAGTTTTTCTTTCTTTCTTTTCAATCGATTACTATTTTCTTTGATCTCCTTGATCAATTGTCAATTCTGTCATTTTCTTCTTAACCTTTGATCCTGTCATCCTTACTTTCTTTCCTTAATTTCGTTAAAACAGCTGCAAATCTAAATGATTGTTTGACAAATCATTCTAATCCTTTTTATCTGCATCCAAATGAAACGCCTGCTTTAGTTCTTGTTTCAGTTCCATTGAATGATTACAACTATCATTCTTGGGCCAGAGCTATGAAGATAGCCCTAGCTTCCAAAAATAAGCTAGGTTTGCACCAGTTGATCAAAATAGTGAATTGTATAATATCTGGAGCAGATGCAATACAATGGTGATTTCTTGGATCTAGAAGGCTGTGTCTCCAAACATTGCACAGAGTATTTTATGGATAGACAATGCCTCAGAAGTATGGAGAGATTTACAAGTCAGATTTTCTCAAGGGAATAATTACAGAATAGCTGATTTGTAGATGCAGATTTATTAGATAAATTGCGAGTCTTAGCAGAGAATGTCAATTGTGATATGATTTTTTACACACAGCTTATAGATACCTTATGGGTGAGTGTTGTTCTTAGCCATGTTGATGTACATGGTAAAAATGGTATGTAATTGTGGAGCATCATTTGCAATACAGGCAGAAAATATGCAATACAGGAGAAATTTTGAGCATGAACAAGTCATAAGATTTTTAAGAGGCTTAAATGAGAGATTTGAGTCTGTTAAATCTAATGTGTTAATGATGGATCCTCTTCCTGATTTAACTAAAGTTTTCTCGATGGCAATACAGCAAGAAAGGCAGAGCAATCACAGTTCACAATGTGAGTCAAAGATTATGCTCAACAGGTCTTATAGACCAAACTTTGGTACTAGAAGCTCTTCACAGCAGACATTTAGAGCACAAAAGTTTCTTGTACAAATTAGTACAACTAGAAAATGTACTTTCTGCAATGGAACTAATCATACTATAGACAGTTGCTATAAGAGAATAGTTGCTATAAGAGAATTGGATATCCTCCAGGATTCAAGCCAAGATACAGCTACAATTCAGGCAGACCAAATGTGACAAAGTCTGCAAATGCAGCAGTCAATGCAGTTTATCAAAACACAAATGAATTTCATAATCATAATTCTAATGTGTTTCCTGTTCAAGGTGAGGAAAACAATTTTACAAATATGCCTGACTATGCAAGCAATGAGACTCGATAGCAACCATCTGAAGCAACTATCTCTTTTACACTGGATCAATATAACAAGATTTTGACACTCATTAATCAAGATTCAGCAGATGGCACAACAAACACAATTAATGCAGAACATGCAGTCAACAGCATCCTGGCAGCTAAAAATATGCAGTCAGCAGTTTCCATATCTTCTCAAACACAGAAATCAGGTATATTAAAATCTGTATCTAATTCTATGTGGATCTTGGACAGTGGAGCTACAGACCATATATGCAAGTCTCTTGATCTATTTACAACCTTTAAAAGAATTTCACCAATAAGGGTAAAGTTGCCAAATGGAGAATACCTATTAGCTCAATTTTCTGGCACTATTGTTTTCTCAGAAGCTTTACTTCTTAAAGATGTGTTGTATATACCTGGATTTGCTTTTAATCTTGTCTCAATTACAAGCCTTATTGCTCAACTACATTGTTCACTTTTTCTCTATAATGATCTATGCCTGATCCAGGATTTCAAGACCTGGAAGATGATTGGTATAGCTAAAGTGTTTCTATGCCTGATCCAGGATTTCAAGACCTGGAAGATGATTGGTATAGCTAAAGTGTTTCATGGACTCTACAAGTTGCTGCAAAATGAAGATCCTAAGAAGTTTACTGATGTTAGACAAAATAAAACAGTGCTGGGTGGTACTACATTGTTTAGTTCTCAGTGTAGTAATAACAATTTGTGGCATTTTAGATTTGGTCATGTTCCTAAGACCAGATTATCCATTTTATGTACCAAACATCCAGAAATTCATATGAATAAAACTGATTTACCTTGTGATGTTTGTCATATGGCAAAGCAGAAGAAGCTTTCTTTTCCTGTTAGTGTAACTATGTCTCAATCTCCTTTTGATCTGTTACATATGGATATCTGGGGTCCAGTTGGTACTGTTTCTTGGACAGGCCACAGATATTTCTTGACTATAGTTGATGATCACACCAGATTCTTGTGGGTTTACCTGTTAAAAGAGAAGAGTGAAGTTAGGCCTTTAGTTAAACAGTTTGTTAAGATGGTAGCAACACAGTTTGACAAAAGGGTTAAAAGCATCTGATAATGGTGCAGAATTCTTGATGAAAGATTATTATGTAGCAGAGGGTATTTTACATCAAACTGCTTGTCCAGAAACCCCAGAGCAAAATGCAGTTGTCGAAAGAAAACATCAGCATATACTCAATGTCACGAGAAGTCTTCTGTTTCAAGCTAATTTGCCAAAGATTTTTTGGAATTTTGCTGTCATACATGCCACTTATCTCATTAATAGAATTCCAACTCCCCTATTGCAGGAATGCTCTCCATATGAAAAGCTTTATCACAGTCTGCCAGATCTTTCAACCTTAAAGGTTTTTGGAAGCTTGTGTTATGCAAATACTTTACAGGCTGGGAGAACTATTACAGGCTGGGAGAACTAAGTTAGAGCCAAGAGCTCAAAAGTGTGTGTTTTTAGGCTACAAAGAGGGTACCAAAGGGTATTTAATGCTGAATTTGCATACTAGAGGATTATTGGTTTCAAGGAATGTTATCTTCTATGTGAAACTATTTTCCCTTATTCTGAAACTCAGTTTCAACCATTATTGCCTCAACTTAATGACACATATGCAGATGCAGATTATGTTCCTATATCACATGCAGCAGATGCAGTCAATGCAACAGATGTAGCTAATGCTCTTATGCAAGATGATGGCTTAAGACGATCCGCAAGGACAAGGAGAGCCCCTCAATATTTGCAAGATTACCATTGTAATCTAGCATATCATAATCACACTATGCCTATTGCTTCTACACAACATTATATTTCCCAAGTGCTTACATATTCTCAGTTGTCTCCTTCCTACAAACATTTTATTCTGAATGTTTCTTGTCTTCAAGAACCAAAAACATATAAACAAGCTGTTAAACATCTTGTATGGAGGGAAGCTATAAGCTATGGATAAGGAGCTTGAAGCCTTGGTTTTAAATAATACCTGGACTGTGGTTCCTCTTCCACCAAATAGGGTACCTATTGGCTGTATAAAACAAAGTTGAAGTCAGATGGTTCTATAGAAGGCATAAGGCTAGACTAGTTGCCAAGGGTTACACACAGGTTGAGGGCCAGGACTTCTTTGATACTTTTTCTCCCGTAGCTAAAGTTACAACTATCAGACTCCTCTTAGCTTTTAGCTACAATGAAAGGGTGGTTTTTAGAGCAACTTGATGTAAATAATGCTTTTCTTCATGGTGATTTACATGAAGAAATTTATATGGAGGCTCCTTTGGGGTTACAGGTTCCTGATGGTTCAGTTTGTAACCTACAGAAGAGTTTATATGGCTTGAAGCAAGCCAGTAGACAATGGTTTCATAAGTTAACGACTTTTCTTGTTGCTATCGGCTATCAACAATCTCAATAAGATCACTCTCTATTCACTAAATCGAAAGGTGAACAATTTACTGCCTTAATGATATATGTAGATGATATTGTTCTAACAGGGAATGATTCTTCAGAGATTAGCTTAGTCAAAGCTTCTTTGGATGCTAAATTCAAGATAAAAGATCTTGGTAAGCTAAGGTACTTTCTTGGATTGGAAATTGCTAGGTCAAAGGCAGGATTGCATATAGGTCAGAGAAAGTATGCACTAGAGCTCCTAACTGAGTATGGAGTTTTAGGTGCTAAGCCTTCCTCCTCCCCTATGGATTATAATGTCAAATTGAGCAAAGATGATGGTGACTTGTTAACTGATATAACAAGTTACAGAAAATTAGTGGGGCAGCTATTATATCTCACTACCACAAGGCCAGATATTACTTATGCTGTCAATACCTTGAGCCAATTTCTCTCTGCACCAAGAACAACTCATTATCAGGCATTGCTCAAGATTCTTAGATATGTTAAATCTAGTCCTGATAATGGTTTATTCTATAAAGCTAGTTCGGCACCAAAGCTAACTGCCTTTAGTGACTCTGATTGGGCCGGATGCCCTGACACAAGGCGATCTATAACAGGTTATGCAATTTACCTGTGACACAAGGCGATCTATAACAGGTTATGCAATTTACCTGGGAGATTCTTTGATCAGCTGGAAATCAAAGAAGCAAGTGACTGTGTCCAGATCTTCTTCAGAAGCAGAATATCGAGCTCTTGCTGTCACAACATGTGAGCTTCAATGGTTGAGCTATATGATGTCTGATCTTGGTCATAATTTATTTGCACCCATCAGTCTCTTTTGTGATAATCAATCAGCAATTTATCTCACAGCTAATCCTGCCTTTCATGAGCGATCGAAGCATATAGAGATAGATTGCCATTTCATTCGAGAAAAGGTTAATTCTGGCCTTGTTCATCTTGTGCCTATTTCTACAGAGCTGTAGCTTGCTGACTTGTATACCAAATCTCTTTCTCCTTCACGTTTTAAGTTTCTCATGTGCAAACTGGGCATGTCTAACATCCATGGCCCAGCTTGCGGGGGGGTAACAGGGGATTGAAGATGATTAGTAACAGAGGATTGAAGATGACGTCGTTTCATTATACAAGAAAGAAAAAGATTACGAAAAAGGAAAACGGTGTCGCACGGAAAAATGAAGTCGCACGGAAAAATGAAGAAAGAGAAAGTTTAAGACTGTAACTATATAGCAGCCATCTAGTGTAGCAAAGTTGTTGGTGTGTTTTGTTATTTCCTTCTTCTTTCAAGAACTGGAACTTTCCTCTGTTTTCCCTCTGTTTCTTGTCTTCCTCTCTTGTACCTGTTATCCTGTTATCTTCTTCCCTTGGTATTGTTATCCTTCTTATTCAATGGAATGGAATTCACTCAGTTTCATCATTATCGTCTATATTTATTTTATTAAATATACTTAACTTTTAATGTTGTCCTATCATATTAATAGTTTATAAAAAAATATTTTCTTGTTCCTCTCTTGTACCTGTTATCTGTTATCTTCTTCCCTTGTATCTGTTATCTTCTTATTCAATGAGATGAATTCAATCAAGTTTCATATTATCGTCTATAATTATTTTATTAAATATACTTAACTTTTAATGTTGTCCTATCATATTAAATTAGTTTATAAAAAAATATTATTCGCTTATAATATGAGTATTATTAATCAAGTCTTAATATTATATAAATATCTAAAGAATATAAGAGAAAAATTATAACCATACTTAATACTATATAAAAATAAATTAATGAATATAAACAACGAGTAATATCAAATGCTAACAACGTGTAATGCACGTCACAAAAAATACTAGTGATATTAAATAAAACGACTAATGTTTCTCCTCAATTTTAGCCTTAATATAATAAAATTATAATATAATGATAACTAGTATTCGAACTCAATATTAAAATTCAAAACACAAATATTTCTTAATTAAAAAATTTTAATAGAAAAATTACATATATATAAAAAAAATTAAATCACGAGTATGAACAAATATAAACAATGCATAAGGCACGTTTACAAATACTAACACTAATAAAAGAGGCATTGTTTCTACCAAAAAAAGCATACGAATGGATTCACTATCACAATTCAAATTAATTTTCTATTTCAAATATCATATTTTTCATTTTTTTTAAAATGGGTTTGGGTAACCCGATATTAGGGGCATTCATAATTCAATTCTGTTCGTTTGGAGGATTTGTATAAACCAAACAAGTAATGATTGTTCATATAAATTTAAATCAAACCAAACTAGGAATTGAAGATACTCAAATCAACCAAACCTATTGATATATTATTGTTCAGTTTATTTCCGTTGACAGTTGGTGATATGTTCAGAAGTACTCATTTTTATACAAGGAAAACAATATAAAAATAACTTCTCATCTTTATCAATAATAAAAAAAAAAATACTTAACTTATGTGTAAGATACACAAGATTTTTTGAGTATTTCCCTGAATCTACTGGAAGGTTATAATCCACTTACCATTAGATTATATTTTGGAGTGAAGATTGAGTGTGAGAAATGAAATTAAATTATTTATGTTGCCAAACTTAACCCAACGGACGTGTACAACGTAAATGACTTGTTAAAAATAAAAATAAAAATAAATCTAATCTAAATGCACAGGAAGCAATAATACAATATTATACATATGTTTGGTTCGATTCAATTTTAAACAAAATTTTAACTTCAAAATCATAAACCAAACCAACCTTTCAATTTTATTGACTTTTAAACCAACCCCAACCACCAACGTTTTAATTATTCAAAATCGTTTATCTAAATAAGGCTCAGAGTGAATATCCAAAATATTAAACCCAAATCCACAACGGGTAATAAATTCAATATGTTTTATCTATCTCAAACCTATTTAACTAATATCCAAAACCTGCTTTAAACAGATCGGGACAGTTCGGGTACTAGGAGAACTCACCCAGCTTCTATCTCTAAATCCCTCCTCTTCCATAATCCTTAACTACCACCATCATTTATATAATATCTAAATATTAGTTATTTTCTGGTCCTTTTACTTTTATTTTAACCTTTGTTTATTTTCATCAAATAATTTATTTCTGTAAAATAATTTGCAGGAAAATATTTTCTACAATTTTTCATTATTAAAATAAGTGAACGAACAAATTCTTCCTTGCCAAAGAAAAACTAAATCATTTAAAAAAAAAAAAATGACTTCCCATTCTCAAGAGAAGAAAACATTTTCCGGATTACAAAGTTATTATAACCGCATATTTTTTAATTCATTAGTTATCAGTAATCACTATTACCAGTCATCATTCACTACCAGCCACTGTCGGCCACCACCATTGATCATCAACGACATGCATAATTTACCCTCTTTTTTTTTTGCATTTTCTCATATTTAACAATAAAATTTTTATTATAATATTTTTATGATTTTATGAGTTAAAGATTTTAATATTTTTTAATTTTCAATATTGCAACTAAACACTAGAAAATAAGTTATTTGAAAAAAAGTTTTTTAAGGAAAACATTTTCCAAAAGTAAATTATTCTCTAAAAACAAACGGATTTCAATTTTTTTAGATTTACAAACGAGATATTTACAAACCATAGATTTTTGGCATTTAAATTATACAGAAAAAGGGCAAAACAAAATAAAAGATAACTGAAAATAAGGAAGTCGAGGAATATACAAAACGACAACTCAAACTCGCAATGCCTTATTATCGATGAGCTACTTAACATCGGTTGAGAAGTTAATACATGAGAGCAAAGGTTAGTTAACTGACCAATTCAGAAACCTCTATGCATCGTTGCTCTAAATAGGACACTATATGTAACTCCTACCACTTGAATGGCACTGTGATAGCCACAAGTCTATGTGTTCAACAATTTGCTGCCTTACTTTATGAACTGCATCTGGAGAACTGCAGTTCTGGGCATTACCTGAAATAGACAATAACTATCAGAGAAGACTGAAGAGGGATTAATCACTGTGGAAAAGTAAAAAACAAAAAAGCCATGGGTATATCTGTATTTTTGCATTTTATGAAGAAAGATAAAAAAGATGACGTCACAATAAAATTTATGGCTGAATTAGGGTCCAAATCTTTTTTGAACCATTTGAAAGATAAATGACAATATGCAAAATTTCAACATAAATTCTACATTTGCTTCGTTTACCCAAAAAAAATTACCTTCAGGGCTTAAAGGAGATTGCGGACAACCTCGCAAATCAGTCCCATGCCCACAATTATGGCAAGTGATTATGTAGGAGGGCACTGTGAAGTTTAAAAGAAAGTTATCAATGGACATTCTCGAAAATAAACAGATATTGCAAATATTATTGTCTTGCTTGAATCTAACATTGCAGTTCTGCATAATGTGGCCATCAGATAAATCAGGTATAACTAATCTAAAATTTAAATAGCAGTAATTCTCATAACAAACATTAGATAAGCATGAAACAAAAGTTATAGTGAAAGAATAACTAAATCTAAGGTGGTGTTCTACAAACACTCGGGTATCTAATCAAAATTCAAGTTTGTGGCAAAACGATGATAAGAACTAAGGCATGCACTATTATGATATAACTAAATAACAGAATCCCAACTCATGAAGTTCAGTTAATTAGGTAATAGAAAATTCAGTTTTCCATTTGGTTACCTCAAATGACTGAAATAACTGAAGTTTAATTGATATATAAATATAAATTTTTTTTAATTATATAATATTTATAATGACCTTGTACCAAAAATATACAATATTTAATGATTTTTAATAATAGTATCTAATTATATAAATTTTATTAGTAATAATAGCTAATTAAAATTGTTTGGTTATTTCAGTTACCAAAATAACCAAACCAAATTGAAATTTGGTTTTCTCTACAGATTTGGTTTTGGATCAATTATAATTTCAGAGGGGTAAAAAATTTCAATTAGTTGAAACTGTTGTTCAACTATATGAATCCGCACCCATTGCTACCTTTCATGAACTTATGAAGCAGTGGCCATACTGAAATTTCATGTGATGACAAGGTGAACACGAATGAATCTGAACAAAGGCATTTTTTACATTTAGACATGCTCTACTGTGTCAGGAAACTTGTTAAGTTCAACAAAATAATATAAATGTTTTAAATTCCATATCAAAGTAATTGTTCCACTTTTCATTTCCCAGGATCATATTTCCAGATAAGTTATTAGAAACTTACTGTCAGGTGATGAGATCTGTTTTGATGCATGACGCCAGGGATCTTGGGAGCCATTGGTAAAAACAATTTTGGAGCCTGCAAAGAAGCAAAAGAAAGCTACATATAAATGCATGTTTTTGATGGTGCTTTCGTCAAGGCAACAATATAGAGATGGCCAACATCATGTTTAGATGTAATTATTTTGTCCATGCATGCTATATAATTATTATCTTCTAAAACTTGCCTATATCTAGACAGAAACACTCTCTTTTCCTCAATAATTTACGTTAGTTATTATCCAGCATCCAAGGCTTTATTTCTTGCAAACAAAAACTTGGTCAAATACTCCGGGATTTACTATCCATACTCCATCTTTTTCATACAAAATCACTTCGAAAGCAGAAATGAGAAATTTTACTGATGACGCTGGCCCAAAATCAGTCCCCAATTTGACCACCAAAACCCTACTTCGTGGTGTTAGAAGTTATTGCAAGGACAATTAAAATATCAAAAGATTAACTAAAACTAGAATTTCAGGTGAAACAATTAAACAGTAGGCAAGTCATAAAGAATCTTCTATCTATGGTTTATGCAGTTCCTTTGTGATGCATTGTGAGCAACAGACAGGATATTTGGTTTCAAATGTCAAACGATTGCTCTTAAAATAAGGACATCAGCAAAGGGGGGAGAAAGTTGCATGATAAGCAATCCAACAGGGTAGACATTTGTAAGACTAATGTATATAATGAATGGTACAAGTAGAGACACACATGTAAGGAGACAAAAAAGGCAACTCAACAAAATAAAAGAGTAACTATCTATATATTTGGACCTGCAATCTTTGTGCCACCATAGTATAAATTTGTTACATCAACTTCAGGATAGATGCCCTCCCCGAAGACATTCTTGCACAAATCCAAATGGTATCTGCAACATAAGAGTGGTGAATTTGCAGACAGACGACAAGACCATATTAAAACAACATTGTCACGTTTGACATTTTATATATTTTCTGGAAGCATAAAAAGTCTTAACATATATAAGGCATATAAAGCATGGTGGATCAGAAAACATGCCTTGTGTCAACTTTTGAGGAGCGAATACTATCATTTGAGGGTGCAACTTGAAAATATGCAACTTCAGTGCAAACTTGGAACCACCATAACCGATCTGAAGAATTTTCAACAACAGCAGTGCCTTTCAAGTATTTTTGATTATATGTTTGGACACTAACACCCAAGCTTGTAACGAAGTATTCTTTAACATATTTGGCATAAGCTTCCTGCAATAAAAATGTTATTTTGATTTTCCATTAGAAGCATGTTAAACAACCAAGGAAAGATGGCACCATATTCACCAATAAATTGATTTTATTGCCTGTCAATGGGAAAGGGAAAACAATCATAGTTGCCATTGAAAATTGTATAGTCAGCACAATATATGTATATCTATATATATATATATATAGACGAATCCTAACCCCACCTCAGTCCTTCATTTCTTAGCCAATCATCAAAGGCAATCAATATCAAGGAGAATAATTCTGGTGGGTGAAGTTTTTGTAAGATTGTTAAACCCATTAATCCACTTCTAGCATTGGAATCAACATCATAGGAACTATTTAATGCCAAGGTAACATTCAGCTGGAAATTGTGACTTCTGCAGCATTTTATATATCCAAAGATGCAAAGATCACATACAAAGAATGAATGAAGGACCGTACTCGACTATTTGTCCAGCAAGAATCATTCGTTTCCCCGGAAGGCCAACGAAGTGTCAAACAATAAGTAGTCTAATCAATCATTTAGTTGTTAGTAAGAATATGCCTTATGCATGCACACACTGCACACCACCGCCCCCCTCCCCCCCAACCCCAAAGTACCAAAATTAATAAAGTTCTCGACTTCTATCACAGAGGAATATGCAAGATAACGTAGATGGTTCAATTGTGATTGAACAAATAACAGGGAAAAAAATTAAAGTTCTCTGAAGAATCGATCTCAATCACATTTTCAAGAATCATGTAATTTTCTTTTTAAAAAAAAGATCCTAACATTTTTGTGAAATATATATTTAGGTGATCACATTTCTCGAATGGAATTTTATGCTAATTAACTTTCCAAATTTGTCACACTTTAATCCTTCTGCTAAAAGACTAGACATTTTAATCTTTTTTTTTTTACTAAATAAATAATTTTTTACTCCCTAAGGTTTTAAATGAAGCAACATCTTGAACTTTCATACACTTTAATCCCTCTGGACTAAAGTGCATATATGAAAAGGTAAACTCTTACAAGATTTTTTCATTTTAAAAATGGGGATTAAATTGTAATTAAAGGACTAAACAGTGATGAACTTGTAATGAAGGAGGACCAATCAATATGTATATGCATGTGTATGAAAGTCTCAAGTGTATATTTTGTCAAATGTTAGGTGAATTTTTGTAATTTAACATAAAGATCATGGCAAGACAAGACAGGAAGGCTTACCACTAAATCGTCTCCAGCCTTCTTTGCTTCAACAAGAGGAGTGCATAGCTTATCTGGATTCCCATATTGAAACTGCAAATTATGACAGTAACATGATTAATACTAATTTTTGATAGTAAGCAACAAAGCAAAAAAAAAAAAAAAAGAAACAAAGCATACTGCAGTAACAGCTGCATCTGCCAGGAAATACAGGAAATCACCATCAATCTCAAGCTGCAAAAGAGATAAAAATGTACTCATGTGAGCTGAGAAGCACAAATAAAATCCCGTCTACTGTGTAGTTCATCTCATTGTTAAGACTCTCAAACTATAAATTAGTTTGATGACAGATGAAGCAAACCTCAGCAGCCTCAAATAATGTTTTTACTGCATTGCTGTTTGATGCCAGCCTTTCATCAACAAGTCGAGTGATTTCTTGTAATGCAGCTTTACATTCAGCACCAGCTGACTTGCCAATCTGGCAAAGCATGGACAGGGAAAGCAAAGGCTTACACAAAACAAAAGCAGATGCAGACAAAAATTTTCATGAAGCAAACAAAGGGGAAAAACACAAACATTCAACAGAGGATCAAATAAACAAATAAATAAAATAAAGAAAGAAAGAACAAGCATGCTGAAGGACATTGCCTAAGATGTATTTGACATGTATGTTACAGAATGAACATTGTGCTTACCTGCTGATCAAATTCAGTGAAATTGTAAACAGCAAGAACAACAGCAGAACTTGCAAGACTTCCACATGTTAAATGAGGAAACTTAAGACGAAACCATGCACTGAGAGCTCCAGAGTAAGATATCCCAAAAACAAACCAAGGATTGTCAAGATTTGTTCTATTCAGCTTCAGGTTTAGGGATTCCTGAGTATTATCAAAGAATATGAAAACTTGAGTAGCCCCAAAATGAAGAAAAATTGCACTATTGAATAATAATAATTATAGCTATGGTCCTCAAGAGGAACAAAGAAATTGATAAATCATCTTCAACTCATATTGGAAAACCATTATGACATCTGCTGGCCAAATTTAGGCTGCAAAAGGGATGCCTAGTTGTAAATACAATGAATTAATATCTCAAAGAACTAAGACAACCAACTCTCTACATTTTGAGCTTTCATTTGGACATCCTTAAAACTTGTATATAGGCATAAAGATATCTGCACACATAGCTGTGTACATAAAAATTTTACATCTTATGTGCCTGAGTGTGTCTGAGAGGTGTGCTCAAGGTTTTTGTGAAAAAATCAATAGAAAAGAAAGAAAGGTAACTCATGGCTATAAAGATCCAAAGTAAACTGCAGGACCTGTTCATTAATTGCAGCAAATTGCGGTAATAAAACAATTATGATGCTGCAATTTTTCACTACATTGGATTGATCTTGATTTCCGTTCATACAAGTTAAGATGGAGAGAGGGGATTCAGGTATCTATTGGATTCATTGTGTATTATCTTTATGACTTCACCTACAAAAAAATCTCTGAAATGGGAAAAAAAAAAATCTGGAATTCACAAAACAGCTTGCCTGATAATGCTGACGAAAGGCAGCCAAGTCAAAGAGCGCTTGTTTAGATGAAAGATATCTCAAATTCTCTGTTTCTGATGTTTTGAAGGGCGAGCTTTTACCATAGTATCGATGCTCAAGTGAAACAATAGCTGCTCCAAACTTTTTAGCCAAAACCTGTGTACAACCACAGCATTTATTTTACCTTTACCAATTATACCCACTTCAAAGGAGACCAAAAAAAAAAAATTCTTAACAACAAATCACAAATGCCTGTAATCCATGACTTGGAGATTCTTTAAATGCAAAACTATACTCACAAGCAGATTTCAAAGTGGAAACGCACAAAATTGCGCTTCGTTGGATCGTATCTTAACGAAACTTTAAAAATTGAAACTCAATTAGATATTAACAACCAATATTTCTTTAAGCTTAAAAATAATAATAACAACATTACGTATTAATGAACAACATGCCAAATGTGAGCAATGAAATTCATATTGTTCCGTTTCTTAACACAAACCAAACTCAACCAGAGATTGAAAAGAAGCTAACAAAACATTAGAATAACTTACACTGGTGTAGTCATCGGCTATGCCAGAACATGAAGATTCACCACAAATTTTCAAAAATATGGGTCCATCTGGAACTCTGAAATAGTCCAGGAATTCATAATACCTCTGAAAAAACCGACGATGATCCTGCGAAACATCAAAACCAACCAAATAATTAACTCAAATCTCCAAAATCCATTTGAGAATTTACAAAACAGGTAATCAAACTTGAATGAACTCAAAAGTATCTGTTTAAGCACAATTTGATTAGCGAAATTGTGAGGTTAAAAGAGCAAAAGAAAAGTACATATGGAGAATAGTGATCTAGAGTCTGATTGAACCAGAGCTCTTCAGTGGTTAAGAAATTGCTGCTTCCAGTTCCAGATAATCCATCAAGCATAAAACGAGGTGCAGGAATACCATACGTCACCGTCGAGAGAAGCAAGAACGATAGAATCGAAAGCCTCATCGTCCTCAATTTGCGTGGTCTCTGCTTATAGAAATGGTGGCTTTTGAAGGGGAATTTCCTTAAAACGTACTACAAGTTACTTGATCTACTCTTCAACTGACCGTTGCCTTTTTAAGCACTTTTTTTTTTCCACCGAACACCGAACAGCTGGTTTCGGTTCGATTTTCTATAAATGGATCAAATAACCAAAATGATGTTTGGAGGTTCAGCTATCCGTTCAACCAGAAAACCAAACTAAATTGACATGATTATTAATCGAATTTGATTTAATTTGTCAACTAAATCGGTTAATTTAGAATATTAAGATATAAATTTAGTTGTTTCAGTTGGATTTGATTTTTAATGAAGATAACTGAATTAGAAAACAGAAAAAATTGATTTTTTGTTTTGTAACGGTTTGGAGATTGGAAGGTCCATAAGCAGTGACAATTGCATTGTGAAAATTCGTTTTCGCTGTAGTTCGGATGGGTTCTCTTACCGAGTCACTGCCTATGAATCGCCAATTTCTAAGATTTGATTTGATTTTGTAAGGCTGGTTTGGTTTAACCAATCTTCAAGGACTTTTTTTTTTTTTTTTTTCCAAATAAGAATCAACATAACAAAACAATTATTACAAATCACGATTATTCCAAAAGGAACTTAAAATCAAATTTTCTAATTTTTTGCGCTAACTTGTTAGCCTCTTCTGTCTTCTCAGCTTATGAATACTTACAGTTTTTTTATGATTGTTTCGCAATTTTTGTGGGATGGTTTAATTTTAACCTTTGCTTGAATGAGATTATTTTACTTAAGGTTAATATATTTTGAATCTTTGCAATTTAAAGAGAAAATAACGAAAGAAAATGAGAATTTCATTTATTTTTATTAAATTACCCAAACACTCTAAAATAATTATAAGTGTATTTTATTGTTTGAAAATAAATAATAATATAACTGTCAATTTTCAATAATAATATTTTATTTTCTTTAAAATTTTGTCTTTCTAAATAAAGGAAGATAAATTTTTTTTTCCTTCATTATATTTAAAGTGAAAATAACTATGGGAAGAAAGTTGACAATTAGTTGCTTTTATTTTTATTTTTTTTTATCTCTCATTTTAATAATAAAAAAAAAGGCAGCTTCAAGGAACTAAATTAGGGAAGTTCAAATTCATTTATTTTCCTAAAACACCACCCTCCATCATTCTTTCAACCTCTTATTCTATGGCTTTCCCTTGTCAACTATTTATAGTTTTTGATTCTGAAAAAATTCATTCGGTAGCACAGCAAGGCATAATAGTGGTAAGTGTATTACAATCTGACGGTTCGAATCCCCTTTCCATATAAAAAAAGAAAAATTTTCTAATTGATTTAATAAATAAGTGAAGTTCAAATAACTTTATAATAAGACTCGTGAATTAATTCAATGATAGTAAATAAAATCGTAAATCGTAAATCAGCTTGAACTCAAACTCAAGCTTGTAAATTAGTTTCAACTCGAATTTCAACCTATATAAAGTGATGTGAACAACTTAATATTTTCATGAAGGAGCATATCCCAAGTGTTTACTTTTAATTACAGGTTAGAAAAAAAATAATAACGAGTGTAACAAAATAATCAATACTTACAAAACAGAACTAAAAATAAAATAAGAAAAAATATATATACATAACAAAACAAATTGCTGAAATTTAATTAAACAATATAACTACAAACTGTTTTCATTTTAACTGAAACAAAAAGCCCACATCTTGGGTTTAAGGTATTCAACAAAAAAAAAAAAAAAAAAAAAAAAAAAAAAAAAAAAAAAAAAAAAAATACTTACAACAAACTAAAAATAAATAAGAAATAAAATATATATACACTACAAAACAAATTGCTGAAATTTTTAATTAAACAATATAACTACAAACTGTTTTTCATTTTTAACTGAACAAAAAGCCCACATCTTGGGTTTAAGGTATTCAACAAAAAAAAAAAAAAAAAAAAAAAAAAAAAAAAAAAAAAAAAAAAAAAAAAAACACAATAATGCTAATTCACTCTTTCTCACAATCTTATTATCAAACATATATAATGACCCAATTAACAAATACATATTAAAAAAATACCTTGTAAAATAGGGAATCTGAAATTTTTTTGAAGCAAAGAGAATTGAAAACTTCCCCAATCTTTGAACTGATTAAAATAAAATGTCAAACATGTCCATGCTCAAGCTCTCCATCAAGACATTCTCCATGAAGCCACATTTGTTGGGTACTGTCCTTTTGAAGCTTCCCATACTTCTAGGGTTGAAATTGAAAGAACAAGAAGAAAGTGGAAGAATTGGGATATTTTCACAATTGCAGATTTCAATCATGTAACCATCTGGGTCATGAAAAAATATTTGCTCCACTCTATTCCCATCATCTTCTACCACTTGAGTCACATACCTCATTCCCATTTCTTGTAGCCTTCTCTTTGCAAGCCCAACATCTGTGCACTGTTGAATCACATTTCAAAACTATCTTTGTTACTATTGCTCCTGTTAACTTAATTATTGTAAATAAACGGCCTATTAGTTAGTTATGAACCGAGCGAAATAAAAACAAAAGATTCATATAACCGATTCTAACTAGTTTGAGATTACGATTTAATTGTTGTTGTGTATCTTACTTACCTGAAACGAAATGTGATTATCCTTGGGGTTGATTGGATGAGGTTTTACAATGGGGTCCAATTCATCGATAGCTGGATTTTCAATCAAATGTATGCCGATGCCATAATTGTATAACCTACATTAATTCAACTTAAATAATGAGAAAGTTCATATTTGAAAAGAATATTTTTGCATATGAATATTTATCTATGATCACGTAACATTAAAAACAGAAACCCACAAAGAAAGAAAAACAAACCAGGCTCCGTTGAATTTGAAAGAAGAGGGGCGTTTGATAAGAACAAAACCCAAAACTTCTTCATAAAAGCGCATAGAAGTCCAAACAGATCTGCACAACAAAGAAATATGATTCAAGGACAGAAGGGGCAATGCCTCGCAGCTGCTAACTTCCTCAATCTCCATTGGTGTGTGTTTGTTTGAACTCTCTCTAACACTTGAGCTTAATTTTGCTGTCTTCCACTTAATCAAGCTAGCTGGTTTGTTTCTATGAACAACATAACTAGTAAATCCACCTTTTATAGAAGAAGAAGTTTGCAAATATCTAAATCACTTTTCAGTTCAAATTCACTCTTTGGATGGTGAGGAACTTTCCTAGCACATGCTCTCTAGTTGTGACCAATTTAAGACAAAATAGAATTATTATAGTCATATGTTCTTTTCTATTTTTTTTTATCTTTTGCTGCTCTTATGTCCTCACTTAATTTTATGTTAAGCTATATAATTATTTTTTTAATAGATACAGTTACCACATTTTTGGTTTAGTTGATGCAATTGATACTCCCTCTGTCCCAAAATATAAGTCGTTTTTAGTTGATTATTTTGTCTCAAAATATAAGTTTTTTAATATTTTCAATAATAATAAATGATATTTTCTAATGTTACCATTATTAACATTAGATACAATAAATGATTTTACAAATAACTATTAGTTTTGAAATAAATGATATTTTAGTTATTTATCCTTGGTTTTGTTATAATGTAATAGAATTAATTGATTCTTTAGTCTTTGTGTAAAAATCTTCAACGACTTATATTTTAAGATAAATGGAATATTAAATTTCTTTTCATGTATTTTAAAAGCACAATTTTCCAAATATGATTGATGCTTTTTGTAATATTATTATTGGAGTACTTTCAAAAGAGAAGTGATCAAATTTCTAGAGAAGAGTGCATATCAAAGAACATTAAACATAATTAATGAGAAGCGTCTTTGTGCAGGGCCAAATTATACTTTAGAATTTGAGGAATAAAAAAATTAAAAAAAAAAAAAGATCCAAAGTGAAGAAAATAATTATTTTACAGTATTTTATAAAACAAAATAAAAAATATTTTGGAGTTTGGAGGGCCCGAGCTCCCCCAATGCTCCCTCTCCCTCTGCCCGTCTCCGTGAGACAGTAATTCTTTTTTTTTTTTTTTTGGCCCCGAGGCTCCCCCAATGCTCCCTCTCTTCTGCCCCCTCTCCGTGAGACAGTAAATTCTTTTTTTTTTTTTTTTTTAATTTGTTGTCTTGCCGAAGTGTTTTTTTCTTGACCCAGATCTTTGATTTTATAAAAAATAATTTATGAAAATTTAAAATGTGACTTACCACTGCAAGTCGTTGTTAACAATCAAAGATATAGTGATATTAATTCTTTTTTTTTTTTTTTTAATTTGTGTCTGCCGAGTGTTTTTTTCTTGACCAGATCTTTGATTTTATAAAAATAATTTATCGAATTTAAATGTGACTTACCACTCAAGTCGTTGTTAACAGATCAAAGATATAGTGATTCTGGTGATATATGTTCTCTTCTTGCGCTAATGTAATTCGCAGCAAATAAAGATCACAAACTTCCTACAAAGATTGGCAGAGCTGGCCCAAAGCAATTAACATAAGATAACTGAAAGCAATAGGCATATAACTTCTCTTACACTTTTTTAAGTTTATTTCAAATCAGATAAGTACTTTGTTGGCTTCGGAGAAATAGAGGTTGAAATTGACATTTTAATGAACAAATCTAATTGCTTCAACTTCATTTAATCAAACTGGATTGCGATTCAAAGCGAAGGATGTTAATCAAGAGAGAGCCCTCATTTTCCATATTTTTACGTGACATAAAAAAACCAATAAAACCACACCTGATCGGCAGAAAATTTAATATTTTATTTATAAAATATCTAATGAAATCTGAAATACGAAGTTGAACATTTATCTAATTTAAATAGACTCAAAACAATATGCTATGTGCTCCAACTTGGGTTATTATATTCGGACTGTAAAACTAAACAGGGAAATAAGAATCAAGTTTTAAAAATTTTAGAAATTCTATTCGAAAGAAATATTTAGAAATTTCTTGGATGTTTCAGTAATAATAATAATAATAGTAAGTTATTATTATTAATTGATTGAAAAGAGCAAAAACTGATATTTCCTGCAAATCTCATTCACAGTACAATTTCCGCGTTGGAATACATAGTAATATCTAAGATTAGTATATTACATTATTATTACAATAAATCACATCACATGATAATACAAACATGAAACCGTGTCTTCTAACTTCTAACGTACGATACGTATCCGCGTTACGGTTCTGTCCGTAAAGGGTTGTTTGTTACTAACGTATCACGTCGTTGAGATACAAGAGATTAATGAACGTGCTCGTAGGAGATTGCAAGATTACTAGCCAGCAACTTAATTGTAAGCTTATTTGCATCATTAATTCAATTCGATATAATAAAAAGGAAAGTTGCAGTAAAATGAAAATATAAACATGTGTTACACATATGATTTTCAAAATTAAAGGAACACCGACATATATTAAGGTCTTACTTAAATGGACACAAAAAATCATAGTAAATCAGTTTTTTTACCTCGAATTACTTGAAATAATAAAGAAATTCTTTTATCCGATTCCTCTGAAAAAATGTCATTATTACCATCAAAATTATTTAATTCAGGATAGAAATCTCTCATAATTCTTTCCATTTTTATATCAAAAGATATATATTTAATAAGACGTGTAAAAATCTTTCATCTTTTAACCTATTACATGCATTAGGCAAATGAAACACAAGACCGCGTTTTATTTGGCTGATTGGTAAATTGATACAATCTGCTAAGAAAGTTCCTCATCATACACAAATACAAAAACATTCAAGAATAAATTTGAATTCCAATTTATGAGACATTCCCAAACTTCAAGCTAATTTATAAAAAGGAGAGTTTGCTTATTATGCTTTTCAAACAAAACCATAGAAATGGAAATTGAGGAAGTGGGCATCTATCATGAGCCATTGCCCCTTTTGTCCTTAAATCATATTTCTTTGTTGTGCAGATCTGTGTGGACATCTATGCGCTTTTACGAAGAAGTTTTGGGCTTTGTTCTTATCAAACGCCCCTCTTCTTTCAAATTCAATGGAGCCTGGTTTGTTTTTCTTTCTTTTTTTAGTTTATTTTTTTAATGTCGCAAAGATCAATAGGTAAATATCTATGTACAAAAATTTTTCTTGAATATGAACTTTTCACTTATTTGAATTGATTTTATGTAGGTTCTACAGTTATGGCATCGAATACATTTGATTGAAAACCCAGCTATCAATGAATTTGATATCATTGTTGAACCTCGTCCAATTAATCCCAACAATAATCACATTTCATTACTGGTAATTAAAATATATAAAAATAATTAAGTTATAATCCAAAACTAGTTAGGATTGGTTACTATGAATATTTTATTTTTAGTTCGCTCCGTTCACAGCTCTGTTCATAACTAATAGTAAGTCGTTTGTTTACGATAATTAAGTTAATAGTAACAAAGGTAGTTTTGAAATGTGATTTCAGTGCAAAAATATTGGGCTTGTAAAGAGAAGGCTACAAGAAAGGGGAATTAGGTATGTGTGACTCAAGAGGTAGAAGATGATGGGAATAGAGTGGATCAAATATTCTTTCGTGACCCAGATGGTTATGTGATTGAAATCTGCAATTGTGAAAATATCCCAATTCTTCAACTTTCTTCTTGCTCTTTCAATTTCATCCCTACAAATATGGGAAGCTTCAAAAAAACAACACCCAACAAATGTGGCTTCATGGAGAGTGTCATGATGTTGAGCTTCAGCATGGACATGATTGACATTTCATTTTAATGAGTTCTAATTTCTGAAAATGTCAAATTTCCAAGTTTAATGTATTCTATTGCATATTAATTGGGTTACCTATTATAATGTTGAATGATAAGAAAATGCTAAATATTTATTAATAAATTGAGATTTTGTTGAGATTAAATCAACCTAAGACAGAAATATTAGCATTCAATCTGTTTTGATTATCATCTTTAATATCACTCGACTCCACTGCTCTAATATTGTCAATTTTATTTTAGATTTTTTTATTGAAATTAATTATATTTTTAATTTAAAAATTAATTAATGAAATTATTAATTCGATTGGTAAAAAGTTATTAAATTTCTGAAGTTAGAGTATTGAAATTCAAAGACTAAATTAACTATATGATTTCTAAAGTTCAAAGATCAATTTGACATTTTGTCCTTCTAAATACTATGAAAATGACATTTTTTTTTTCATTTTAATTAGGATATAGTTTATAATTAGTTTAAATTTGAAGTATAACTCATCAAAAAAAAAAAAGAAGTATAGAGCCAAAAAATTAAAATGAATTTGATCTAATAACTGCATGAGTAAATCATACAAAACCAATGCTATAACCAACTAGCTAGCTTTATTGAAGTTATTAAGAGATAAGGTAAACTCCAACTTTTAACACTCCCTAAAAGTTAATAATTTAAATTGAGGAATCAACAAAAAAAAAAAAATTGTAATTATATACAATTAAAATCAAAATCAAGGAATGTGCAGTTAAAATTTTTATTATAAACTATAGGAAAAAAATATAAAAAGTATCATTTGATTTTGTATTTTCACATTTATTAGTGTTCTTTTTTCTTTCTACCCCATGCATTGATTCTATAGTTTTTATTGTTAACTTTTTGGGATAATTTTATCTAGATTGGGTCTATACCCACTTATAGATCAAACATATGAGAATAAGATTTTTTGTTGAAACGAGAATATTTCTGACCATATAATGAAAATAAAATCGGAATACTCTTATAAGCATAGCTATAGATCCGGTCTAAATAAATAATTTCTTTACTTTTTTTTCTACCTCAAAATAACTAATCCCATTTATATATATATATATGTGTGTGTGTGTGTGTGTGTGTGTGTGTGTGTGTGTGTGTGGCGCTAACATGGCATGGCAGTTAAAGCAAAATAAAATAAAATTATTTGATGATGTGGCGTCCAAGTCACTGTTACAGGATTTATTTTATTAAAAAATTGAGAAGAAATAATTTTGAAACAAAAATTGTCTTGTCATTTTGCACTTTTATAAGAGGAAATGGAAACTTCACTATTTTATCCTCCTATTTTATCAAAATACATGATTTTGCCTCTATATTTTTAGAAATATATAATTTTGACTCATTGTTTGCCTCAATTACACAATTAGATCATTCTGTCAATTTTTTAATTTTTTTTATGTAACCACCGGTATCCGGACTCTATTACTAGGGATCACCTAATGCGGCTTGGGATTAGCGACAATTAAGACTTTTCGTCCCTCCCTAAAAATGTGTTAATGGAGATCGAACCCGAGAGCAAATTAGAAACAAATTAGTTAATTTTGGCAAAATATAAAACAAAATAATAATTTATGGGCAAAAAAGTACAAAAAATTGATAAATGAATTAACGGATGCAATAAATAGGGATTTATAACTACGTACTTCTAAAATGCGGGTTTAATATCATGTATTATGACACAATTTAGAGTTAAAATTAATTTCCATAAGAAAATGATGGTCTCTATTTGGTTACATCTGTGCAAATAGGCAGTTGGAATCTGAACCGCAAAAATCAAAAACTAAAGATATCTTTTTTTGAAACCAAATCAAATTGGTCGGTTTGATTCGACACATCGATTTGGTTAAACAATTTGATTTTACTCAGAAAATAAATGTTTTATAATAACCGATCCAAAGATTGAAAAACCGAAATTATAAAAAATTAGGAATCAAAGCCGGAACCAAAAATTAAATAATCAATTCAAAAATCGAAAATAGTTTGGTTTGGTTTAATTTTTTATTTTATCCAAAGTTTGCTCACCCCTAGTGACTTAAATAATTTCTTGAGTTTTTATATAGTGAAGCTGTGATTCCATTTAGGATATTATATGAAATAAATTCATGTTATTTATGTTTTTGCTATTATTTTTGTTTTATCTTCATTTTGTGTAGAGTTTATGATCTCTCTATTTTATATGGAGTTTTGTTTCGTTGTTTGCATTTGTTTGGTTTATTTGGATATGCTACAATTTGTAGAGAATTTTTCAACTATTCGTTGATTTTTATCTTTTGGAGCTTGGTAGTGCGACCTGTTCCTCCGTTAGATTTAGTGGTTCAAATCCTTTGTGTTCGTCATAAGCAACTAATTCATGGATAATTACACTATGTACAGAAGATTCAGAGAGTTTATTTAATCAACTACTTTTGAAGATCCATCCGTTCTCTTCGAGTTCACCTTCTATTTTTAATTAGGATTTCTTATTAGATCAACGAATAATAATTATTTTATAGTTTTATTCTATGTCTGGTCTTCAGAAGAGGAGTCATGTCCTACTGTAATATTTGTATTGATTTGAAATTTTTTAACGAAATCGTAATATTATCTTTAAAAAGAAAAGCCGCAACTGCCAGAGAAAAGAAAAAATTACTGAATTTATGGGATTCACCCGTGCACATCTGTTTATCTACTATTGTTTTGTTATTCAATATAAACTTTTTATTATTATTATTGTATAATTTTTCCTTCTTCAAGGGATACATACATTTTGGTTCCTCCCTGAGATTCTGGAGAGAGGAGTGAGCTTGAGATTTTGATTTTTTGTTTTTTTTTTTTTTTTTTTTTTTTTTTTTTTTAAATATTTTTTTTTTTTTTTTTTTTTTTTTTTTTTTTTTTAAATCTAATTGCCGTAATAACCTTTTAAGATGCAAATGATTTCAAATATGGATATACATGCATTTATTATGTAAAAAGTAATAAATTTAAATGAAGGAATCCAAAAAACAAAAGTATAAATTTGTAGTTATATAATTATAATTAAGATCAAGGAATGTGTAGTTAAAAATATTTATTATAAATTATAGGGAAAAAATATATTTCTTCCATCCCATAATTTGTATTCTAATTTGATTGACACATGGATTAAGAAAATTTAGTTAATATGATAAAATTATAATTTTTATTCCATTTTTTCGTAAATATGCTCTTATGTTAGTATCCATAAAACTTAAATGATCCATATTAAATTATTTTCGAAATTAATCAAACATTTGATTCAATAGAGTTTTGTTGAAGATTAAAAGTTGATACGTTAATTCTATTTATATCAAGATTTAATTAACAACAATATAATATAGTTTGACTATTATATTTGTTAATAAAAATATATTAAATAAGTAAAATAGTAATCCCAAATATTATTCACTCCTAAAAGAAGAACAAGACAATCATTTGAGATGGATGAAAAAAGAAAATAGAACAAAAATTATGGGACGAAAGAAGTCAAAAATATCCTTTAATTTTGTATTTTCACATTGATTGGTTTTTTTTTTTTTTTTTTTTTTTTGTATTTTCACATTGATTGGTTTTTTTTTTTTTTTTTTTTTTTCTTCTTTCTTTTTCCCATGACATTGGATTTAACCAATGCCAAGTAAAATAAACCAGCATAAATAAACAGAGCCAATTGCAATAACCAACTTAGTTGAACTTTATTGAAATTATCTAAGAGATAAGGAAAACTCTATTTTAACTCTCCTTTCCTTGTTATGTAATTATGCTAATTGTTCAATTTTAAGGTAAGTTGTTCATAACTACATTTAATTTACTCCAATGTCTCTAAAAATGTTCCAACATGTATTGTTAAATAGACCATAAGTTATATATATATTATATATGAGTAGTATATATATATAATATATATATATATTTATATATATATATATATATTGGAGTGTGTGTCATTTTGATGTATTACACACATTAAGTATAATACCTCTAAATCAAATTTCACAAATTTGATCAAATTCACATTTATTTTACAACAAGTTTTTTGCATGAAAATGTCATGCATAACATTCATACAGGAATGTTTCTAAATGGAAAAATGTGCCTTTTTAGTAAATAATTTGTAAATAAATATATGGGTGTGTGTCATTTATGTATACACACATTATATAATAGCTCTAATATCAATTTCACAAATTTGATCATTCACAATTTATTTTACACAAGTTTTTTGCATGAAAAATGTCATGCAAACATTCATACAGGAAATTTCTAATGGAAAATGCCTTTTTAGTAATAATTTAAATAAATTGAGGTATTCCAAAGAAAAGTAATAAATTTTCAGTTATATATAATTAAAATTAAAATAAGAAATGTGTAGTTAAAATGTTTATTAGAAGCTATAGGAAAAAATATAAAAAATATCCCTTAATTTTATATTTTTACATTTATTCGGTGTTTTTTATTTCTTTCCCCATGATATTATATTATATATGCATACACTAAAATGAAACCCAAAATCACTGTTCATATTACAATTTCACCCTTCTTTCTTAAATTGTTTTACATTCTAAACCCCATTCTCTTTACTCATCTTTCTACAATAAATAGAATACCCATGATAATTATAGAAAGTAGGAAGAGATAATGTCAATAAGAAAATTCATGGTGGGAGGATAGATTACTATCATATGGCACCTTTGTGGGTCATACGTGGGCTATGCATTATTTTTTTCATCTATATATATATATATACATTGAGAAAAGTTTATGCAAATAATAATACATAGCAATAAAAAAATGAGAAATGGTAAAATAGTAAATATATTCTTAATGGGATTTAAGATTTTTCGTTTTGGGAATGATTGACGTACTATGTTGTGCTTTATTTTTTCACGTTTAATTTCAATAATACTTAAATATTAAATATGTTTATTATTCCACATTGACTATTTTAAAATTTTTTTTCAATCCTAGAAATTTCTTAAACTTATAAATAAAAAATTCTTAAGAGATTTGTCAAATGCATTTTATAACTTATTAATAATTATATCACTTAGTATTTAATAGATAGAATTTGAAAAATTTTAGAGATACAAATGAAAATGAGTACTTTCTTATAAATTTACTAATTGTTAAAGTATTTTCAAATGTAAAAGAGAATATATCTCCCCTTTCTCCTAAAACCTAAAACCTAAAAGCTCTATTTTCTTCCTCCACAGACAGTCATTTGTGAGCTCACATCGGGGTCAAACTTTCCCTTGTGGCCATCGGTGTGCTCACATCAGTGGTCACTTTTTTCCTTTTTTATTTGTTCTTTTTTACAAATAATCCTCAGATCTATACAAATCTAAATTATTGTCCCCAAATATAGAAATTTATTGTTGTATGTATCTTGGGTTTATTGTTGTTGGAATTTATTGTTGCTCATATCTTAAGATTTTGTTCTTAGATCTAGGTCTGAGTTATTGTTATTACCATTATGATGATTTTGTCTAGCGTCTTTTATTATTTGAATTGTTATGCAGAAAGAAGTACATATCTCACCTCCAATAGAAGAAAGAAATTTGAAGGTAATCAGATCGGACTTGTAAAAAGACCATGGTTATAAAACAATGACCATAAATAGCCACCAAGCGGAGCAAGTAATTGCCTATAGCATAAATATTATGCTCTCTCAACTCGATCAGATACTTCAAGTCAAGATTGTGTTTTTCCATTCTTTGTATAAGTGGTTTATTACTAGAATTTCTATATAAAAAATATAGAAATATATTGATTTGAAAATATAATTTTTTTTATACATGGCCAGCCTAATGAACCAGAAAAATATTATGGACTACATTGTAGAAGGTGTAGCCTTCCACTTCGAATAAATTCACCAAATATGAATTAACATTTATGGTGGAGATGACTTGAACTCAATATGAATTAAGTACAATATATTTGAATTTTATTCATAAAAATTTTAGATATATTTATGAAATAAGTTTTATATTAATAAAATATAATTTTCAAGTAAAAACCAAATGTAATTTTACATATATAAATAATTTTTAAAAAATAATTTAGCGTGGCAATTTCCATGCCCAAGGCTCAAACTTTCTTGAGATCTTTAGTTAAGAGAGATGAAGTCTCAACCATTCCTCCCATCCAACATTAGTAAGAAGGAGCGTTTTCTAAAATATTATCTCACCTAATATTTAGCGTTTTAGGTTTTTCTACAAAAAATTTTATACAACCCTATCCTTTATTAATTTAAAACCCTTCTTCATCACATTATTTCTTTGTATTATTTTTTATGCTTGGCTTGTTTATAATTGATAGTAAAAAAATGTTTATTTATATATATGCATTTGAACTCAAGAAAATATTAAAAATTAAAAATATTGCTCCCTAAAATATTAAGATTTCTAATTTTATTTATAAAATAGTGAACTTTTAAATTTTTCTCTCTTAAATATTGAACATTTAGATTTAGTGAAATCATCTCTTTTCAATTTAGTGAAAATTCTAAGTGAATATTAAAATGTTATTTTTTGTCATTTTAAATTTAATTACCAATCAAACAACTGTTTTTACCGAACACTTCGGTTTTCAACCGCTACTTAAACAATTAACATCTAATGACTACTGAAATAGCTAACAACTACCAACTGCTAGAGCAGCTACCGAACAGATTCATAGTAATAACTTTTAAAATGGATTTGACAATTACTTATCTACCATTGGTTTGTCATTCCATATAAATATCCTACATAGAATCATGGCTTCAACGTATAAAAACTCTTGAAGCATGAAATGTATATATGACCATGCATCTAAAAGAGAAATTGACATTTGTAAGAAAAATTGGTTAGTATAATTTAAAAGCTAATATTATATCTCAAGATCACAAGTTCACTAAGAAAGAAAAACAACTTAATAAAATAAAACTCCTAAGAGAGATGTATTACTAAAAGGAACAAAAACTTATGGTTCTTCTCTTACATATTGGCAAAGAACAAAAAGAATCAATATCAGGAAAACCTAATCAATGGACTCCTAGCTAAACTAAGTAAAATACTCTTTTTTTTACTTAAAAAGACACTTAAATGAACTTAAATTACCTAGGAAGAACTAAGAGATACGTTAAAAAATTGAATGACTTCTTAAATACCCACTTTAATATTTTAAAAAAGCTTCCAATCAATACATTCTCTATGTTGGATACTGCCCTCTTGAAGCTTCTCATACTTCTAGGGTTGAAGTTGAAAAAGCGAGAAGAAATTGGAGTGATTGGGATATTTTCACAATTGCATATTTCAATCATGTACCCATCTGGGTCATGGAAGAAAATTTGATCCACTCTATTCCCATCATCATCATCAATAGTTGCTGTCACATACCTTATTCCCAATCCTTGCAACCTCCTCTTCACAACCCCTATATCTGTGCACTGTAGAATATTTATATTTTAGAAAAATCTTTATCAATTTGAGAAATATTTTTATTAATTGCTTCTATTAAAATAGTAAATATAATCCTTTTCTTAATAGCAATCATAATATAATACCAAATACAATACTAAAAATAGAGAAGTGGCCAAAATTTATAATTAAAAATGAATCTACAATCGTAAGTTTTTATGTTGATTTCAATCTGTGCAATAGTAAATATATATTCAATTTAAATCGATTTCAAACTGTTCCAAACCAACTCTTATTCGGTAAAAAAAAAAATTTTTTTATGTTGATTTTTTATATAGGCATTAGAAACTAGCTCAAGCATAATTAACTTATTAAATTAAAAACATAAATTCTAGTAAATTTTTTTATATTAAAAATGGAAAATATAGATTTATAAATAAATTTCATAAATTTTTATTTATTTTTCAAATTTAAATATAATTAATTACTAATCTTTCTCTATTAATTAACTAATCTCACCTGGAAAGAGATGTGATTATCCTTGGTATTAATAGGACGTGGTTCAATAATAGGATCAAATTCTTCAAGGGCTATATTCTCAATCAAATGTATTTGTTTTCCGACGCCGTAATTGTACAACCTACATATAAATCAAATTCAAACAAGTGAATGTTTCATTTTAATAAGTTCTTGTTCTGCACTAAAATTGCCTACTCAGTTTCACTTGTACTGTCATTCTTGTAATTAATGGAGATTTCAAGAAGAAGAAGAAGAGGAAGAAGAAAATGAAGTTAAAAACTAACCAAGCTCCATTAAACTTCAAAGAAGAAGGTCGTTTGATTTGAACAAAGCCCAAAACTTCTTCATAGAAATAGGTAGAAGCCCAGACAGATCTACAGGACAATGACACATGATTCAACGACAGAAGGGGCAGTGCCTCAGAGCTGCTCATTTCTTCAATCTCCATATTTCTTTTTACCTGTAATTTTTCTTTGTTTTCTGTAGCTAATGGACTTTCTTTTTCTCTCTTTCCCTTTCTCAGTCGAGCCAAGTTGTTTCTATCTACGAACCTCCTAACTAGCAGACTTCCCTTTTTATGAAGCATGGATTTTCTTGTCGTTTTGGATAATGAGGAACTTTCCAAGCAGATTCTCTCCAGCTTCTATAGCTTTTAAGATAAATGGTAACATGATGCTATTTGTCGCCAATCGCTACTAAATAAATTTTAAAAATTTTCTATATTTGTAATTACATTTTTAATAACTTGCTTTTATAAGGATATTTCTTCCCGTTCATTAGGGAAAAAAAAAAAAATAAAGTGAGAACATTTTATAAAAAAATTTATATTTTTATTGATTTGGTTGATGTTAGAAATATGTAAAGTGTATGGCTAACCCAATAACGAAAGTTTCGTAAGAGTACTGGAGCAGGTTACCGTAAAATAAAAGATCTTCTTTCTAAAGAGATTCGATTTGGAATTAGGTCCATAAACCCAGTTAGGCAAGTATAATCCTTTTTCTAATCTAATCATCAAATTTATTATCCTAACTTTTTATAATCGTCTGATGTATATATTTTGTTGTGGAAGTTACATTGGTAGATCAAATTTTCATATTAATTAGAAGATAAAAGGTCAAATAGACCTTTAAAATCATATATATTGTTAATTTAATTTCCAAATATTAAACTATTAAATCAAATAAATTTGTTAAAATACTAGTAATCCAAAATAGTATTTCAATTAGCAAAATTAATAAAATTCGATAATTATGTAAATTTGTCTTTGTAATTCAATTCTAATTTGTAATTAATTTTCCTGAAATAAATAGTTTCCATTAACTCCCATCACAAGATTTGCCGATTTGGACAGCCATCATGTTCAAGAATATCATATATCATTAAATTTGTTGCAATGTTCAGTATTCTATTTATAATTCCTAGTAAACAAGGTTTGGTTGCCTCTGCCACTAAAAGCAAATACCGACTTGGAACCTTCCACGCAGATGAGACTTTATCTGGGCGGATAAAATTAAGATATTCAGATTCAATTTTCAGGTTGACATTTATTAGGATATTGTAACATTTGAAAAAAAAAAAAAAAACAACGAGCCGTCCAAAATTTTTTTCTCGAAAATGAGTTTGATTTATTTTTATTTCTTTAAATGTTTTATTTAGACTGAAAATCTATATAAATTGTTACCTTTGCTTAGAAATTCATATTTTTTTTATTTGGAATGAAAAAAAAATATAAATTTTAATTTAATAGAATCGAACTTAACTACACTAAATTGCACAAGATAGGTACAATTTTCAAGTAAATTCCACAAAACTAAATAATCCAACTTTTTATGATAAAACTATCATTTTTCTTCTATAAGGTCAAATTTTTAATTTTTTACTTATTTAACTTATTTATGTTATTAAACTTGACCAAAACCAAATTTATTTTATTTAGAAAAAAATTTTTCTTTTATTGTGTTTTTTATTTTAATATTTTCATCTTTTATATTAATATTTTTTTAGCATTTTTTTTATATTGGGGAGAGACTCAAGTTAATTATACATTTATCACTAAATTAAATGCAATAATTTTATTAATATTGTTTTTATCTTATATATTTATTTTAATAAAAATATAAAATTGTTTTGATTATCTTATAATTATTTTTAATAAAAAATATAAAATTATATATTTATTTTAATAAAAATATAAAAGAATTATACAGTGTAACATAAATATAATTGGTATTTATTATTTATTTTTGTGAAATTGTTGTTTCAAAGATATTTTAGAAAACAAAATCAAATGAATTTTTAATTATCAACTTATTTCATACATTTTACGTGGAATTCAATTGAAATACATATCTTAAAGTGATCACACCGAACATGAAAATTCATTCACAAATGAATTCTACTAGAATTTATTACAAACGAATTCCATAATTTGGATTCATTTATACCAAACAGAGTGTTAATGTATTAAAAAAAAGTAGAAGAGGATATATTTACATGGGCAATACAAGAAAGTTAATCCTCATTTCTACCAATATGGATTGTTGTATTTTGGCAAAATACATGGATTACGTGGGGAAACTATCATATTTATGTATTCTATATGAATATGCTAGACATTGCTCTCAAACTCAAGGCGGTTGACTAAAAATCAAATTGAGTTTGGAAACTAATGTTGGACGTTCTTCGTAAAAATATTTCCCAATTGCTCAATAACGAGAGAGGAATAAGTCGAAGAGTGCCACACATGAGATAAGTTCGAGAAACATCATACTCAATCTCACTGTATCTAGTTTTCTCGTGAAAAGTATCATTACAAGTCATTTAAATAGTACTTTGACTATCATGATGAATATTGGTAGCAAAGTCAAAATTAACACCCATGCAACCAATGCAACTAAAACAACTTAGTTGTGGGATCAACAAGAGTTCGGTATTCAAACTCAGTATTGGAGCAAGAGACAATAGACAATAAATAAGGGCATCACCAAGAATAAAAAATTAAAAAAAAAAAAAAAAGATTGTTTGTTGAACATTGATCAATAAGATCACTCTCCCAGTCCACATTAAGAAAGGCAGTGAGCTATAGAGATAATATTGATGAATAATGCAAGCCATGAAAAATAGTCTCTTTTACATAGAAGCAAAATTTATAGAACTATAATAAAGTGAATTGAAGAAGGAGCTGACATTATATATATATATATATATATATACTAAAATGGAAACCAAAATTATTGTTTAATGAACAATGCCCTTTCATCTAAACCAAGTCATTTTATACTATTCCCAGTTTACCCTTTTTGCTCCATGTTTCGCACCAATTATCTTCAGTCTCTCTTTCTCTAGAAAATTTATCAAACTGTAATGTTGTTTGAATCACCATCATACGCTTCTCTCCCATCCATTCAGTATCAAATACTAAGGAAACCATCCAACCCAATTTAAATAAGTAACTAACTGTAAAAAAATCTACATGGGTGTTTTCAAATTCTTTAAAGTGGATAACCAAAAAATAGCATCAAAATTTCCAGACACTGTTTCTTCTTCATCGTTATCACAAGCGATACTTTGGTGAACGGAAACACTTCATAAATATGAGCATAATAACCAATAGCGAAACAAGAATGTTACAGACAACCATGAAATGTATCTTTTTTCTAGTTATTACCAAAAAAATCAGCTATAAGAGTACAAGGGGAGCACAAAAATGAGAAGGGGAATGCTAAACTCTCTCTGTGATTTATTTGTTTAACTCAATCGGGTAAAAATTGTAACATTCTGAACCTGAAACACCATACAATGATCATAAATCTGTATTTATGAACATGACATGTGTGACATGAACGTATATACACATGCATTTGCAATTGTTCTGTGACAAATATTAGGCTATGATATGCCAGATGTACTTGCCATGTTTTAAATTTATGTGTACAAGATGGTTTAAAGGTTATTGAATTTTATATTTCTACAATTAGAAAAACTATTTCATATTTATGGGGACATCCCCAAGTGATGAAAAGTTGGGTTTATGGGGACATCCCCAAGTGATGAAAAGTTGGGCTAAATTTTGTAAGGAAAATAATAAAAGATCAAAACGTTTTCCAAGGGATGTCCCAACTCATCGGAATTCAACATATGAATTATTAAACAAGTCTTTTTCGTATAAAGAATTATTGTGCATTTTTGTTACTAATAATATTGAATAAATTAATTTATATCCACAAAATTGGGATATTTGTGCAAAAATTTTAGATATTCTAAAAATTTTTAATGATGCTACCTATAAATTTAGTGGGGTTTATTATCCCACATCTCATTTATTTTTTATTTTTGCCTATATGCATTAATATTGTTAGTGCATTCCAAGAACTTGAAAATAATTTTATATTACAAGATTGTGTTTTTTCAATGAAAAAAAATGGTTATCTTATTCTAAAAATATACTACCCATTTATCTTGTTGCTTGTGTATTTGATCCTGGATGTAAAATTGAAGTTTTATCTGAATATTTGACTATTTGTTATGAATTATTAAATCTTGATATAGAAGATAGTGTTAATATAAATGTAGTATTGTATGAAGTTAGACAAAATATTGTAGAATTATATAGTGAATTTATTCAATTTTCTAGTTCATCTACTTCTAATTTTTTTCAATTCAATAATCAACAATTTCCAACTCAAAGGGAATAATCAACAATTTCCAACTCAAAGGGTAAGTGTTGGTGTTGCTGAACGCATTTTACTACAAAGACAAAAAAGACCAAGGGAATCCGGTTCTTTTTCTGAATTTAATAATTATCTAACCACTTCTTTCGACTTTGGTGATGATTATGCAGATAATAAATTTTCAATTTTAGATTGGTGGAGTCATCACACCAATACATTTCCAATACATTCTTTAATTGCAAAATAAGTTTTAGCAACTCCGGTAAGTTTTAGCAACTCCGGTCTCCACTGTTGAAGTTGAACAAATTTTTAGTCAAGAAGGAAACGTACTTGATGAAACACGATCTCGTATGACACCCAATTCACTAGAAACACAATCATGCGTGGATGATTGAAGTAAGACCGAAATAAGAGCACAAGAAAATCTCAAAAAAAATAAAGATTTATGTGATCTTTATGATGGGTCCTCATCAGAACATCAAACGGTAGTGAAAATAGCGAATAAGGTAAAAGAGGTGAAATGAGTACAAGGTAAGTAAGAACTACGTGGGCTTTGGTTCCTTTAAACCCTAAGAGAATACGTAGGCAACTTAATTTTTTTTAAAAGAATTAAGTTCAAGCCCTTTTTTTAAAAAAAAAAAAATTAAGTTCCAACTTTAAAAAAATTAAGTTCCAACTTTTTTAAACAAAAAATAAATTTAGTTGAAGACTTTTTTTAAAAAAAATAAATTAAGTTCAAGTCTTTTCAAAAAAATAAATTTAATTCAAGCATTTTTAATTTTTTTAAATGTATTTTTTTTAGAAATTATTTCACAAATTTTTAAATTTTAAAATTTGAAAACCGGCCTTTAAAATTTAAAATTATGCGATTCGCCGAAAAACCAGTCGGAAAACCGAACCGTCAGTTTTCGAACCGTTAAGGAACCGAAACTGGAAATTTTAGGTTCGGTTCCAGTTCCAAATTTTTTGAAACCATTAAGTAAACTCTAACTAATAGATAATGCAGGATTCTCACAATCTTTATCTTAGTAGAATTTATCTTGACTCCAATATATTCATAAGTAGCTAATTTAGCATAAAATACTCTTTATTTGAATATGATCTATGGATACCTTATGGTTTAAAATGAGAATTTTCATTTTTTTTTCCATATTTTCAGTAGATTATGCTAAATTCATTGGGAAAGAAGCTTTGAAGGCCGATTCTTAGAGTTTTGACGAAGTATACCAAGTTCAAGCTAAATTTCTAGGATGCTCTTGGAAGTTGACAAACTAAGCTTGGACAAGCTTAATGGGGGATGCATCCAAAGCAGATCCAAAACCCCTTGGAAGTTTTCAAATTAAGCTTGGGCAAGCTTAGTGGGAGACCCATACAGGGCTGTTCGGGATTGAGGTGCTTTGCCAGCTGGAAGGAAATCATTTAAAGCAACTGATCCACTATTTAGGAAAGATACTCAGATTTGAATACTGGATTTTCTTTTAATTATTAGATTTTCTAAAGATACTTAGATTTTATTTTTCTAGTTTAGGATTTTTTTCCCTTGCTATAAATAAAACTTGAAGTCTATTGAGCAGGGATAACCTCTTCTCAACTTTAGAAATAGTAGGTATTCTTCTTTGTGTTTTCTCCATGCCTATGCGTGGCTAAATATTTTGTTTCAGTTAGGAACTTTTGTACCAAAAATAATGGTATCTCCAATTATAACTTCTCTGGGATGTAAGGTTGATTTCAAGTAGAAATTCCTTAACGATTGTGAGATCTTAATGTAATATTTTATCTTTTTTAATTTCGCTTCGTCTTTCTGTGTTTTCCGAATCTGATGAGAAACTCCATCTCTTTTGTTTTCTTATTATTTGTTCAACATGGCCCATTGTTCAATTTGATAGGAATGCATATAAGTATCAATAAAACTAAATTCGTATTGTTTAGTTGAATTGACTCAAGTAATAAATAATATAATTTGATTGTAATCAGGCTTTTGGATTATATTATGAAAACTCATAATATATTTTAAATGAACTTTGCTTATAAGTTTGTTAGGACAGGGTCTTTCTAGTTTTTATTATTGCTAATAAATTAAATTCATAAATAAAAATTCTTATCCATTGTTTAGGATTGTTTGCTAGTGTAGGGATTCTTAGCGCTTTGCTCTTGTTTAACTAATAATTTTAAAAAAGATTTTTGGAGACCCCTTGTTCAAGGATTATAACTGTCAAACCTTCCGAATTATTGGACGAGGCTTCAGTATCAAATGATCAATCGAGAGGAGTTCATGCTATAAATCACATTTGACTGAATCTTTCCATGATTTTAATATGTTAATTTTTTATTGCACTCTAGTTACTTTAAATTGCTTAGTGATCACTATACTGTTTAGTTACTTTAATTGCTTAGTGATACTATACTTGACAAACAACACCCCCCTTTTACTTTCATTATTGATCTACTGGCCTTCGATTAAGAATCAGTTTGAATTAGTCTCTAGGGTTCGACCCTTCTCACCATATCTATAAATTACATAGGTTAAGGAGAGTAGGAATTATTTTTGCTGGTCTTGACACCCATCATATATATACCCCAAATTTACTCCAAGCGAGGACTAATTCTCAAATACTCTCAAATCTCAATTCTAATAGTTAACAAATGGTGCGGTGAGCGTGAAATACACCTTCCATTCTTTTTACCTTCCGTTATAGTCACTGATTTTTAAAAGGCTCAGTTAGAGTTGTTAGCTAGGAGAATAACGGAGGAGCAGTCAAGAAATAAAGAAGTATGTTGAGTCGCTGTGATGTGGATATTAGGTAAGTGAGCTTTTGTTGGACTTGATCAATATTGTTTCATTATACTCCTTTAATTTAAAATAGGTTTTATGAGTCGAAAGTGTTAATGATTATCTTCAGCTCCAAATTCTATTCTATTCCTTACCTCAACAAATATGTATCAACGTGAGCTGTCAAGGAGCAATTGTAGGATATAGCCTAAATTAATGTAATTTGTCAAGGAGCAATTGTAGGATAGAATTATAGCCTAAATTAATGTAATTTGTTTTCTTTCTATGTTAGCTTACTGTACAGGCTATATATATAGCTTTCTGCTAATGGTTGTAAACATCATATAGTGAATACAAATTCTCAAATTCTTCTCTTTATTTCACATGGTATCAGAGCCAATGGCCCTTGTTCCAATATCATCCTCCTCCATGCCCTCTATCACCTCTTCTTCTTCTTTTTCCATTAAGCTTACTCAAAAGAATTACCTCTCATGGAAAACACAGTTTACACCCATCCTTAATTTTCAAAAGCTTAATGGTTTCATTGATGGATCTATTCCACCTGGATCTATTCCACCTCCTTCTCAAACTATACCTACTTCTTCTACAAATGCCACTCCTATACCCAATCCTGCATATGAAAAATGGTTTGACAAAGATCAACTTCTTCTCTCATGGCTTCTTGCCTCTCTTTCCGAAGAAGTTTATACATTAGTTATTGGACTTAAATCTTCTTATTTTGTATGGCAGGCCCTAGCTAATGCCTTTGGATCGGTTTCGCAAAATCGTCAACTTCAGCTCCATATTTCTCTTCAACAGCTTAAAAAAGCTGATCTTTCTGTCTCTGCTTATCTTCAAAAGGCGAAGTCCCTTGCTGATGAACTTCAGGCAGCAGGACGTCCAATATCCACTGCTGAATTTAATGCAATAATATATAGAAATATTGGGTATGAATTTCACTCTATAATTACTTCTCTTAATTAGAGACCTGAACCTGTGTCATTCTATGAACTTCATGGTCACCTTGTTGCCCATGATGTCATTCTATGAACTTCATGGTCACCTTGTTGCCCATGAACTTCTTTTAAATAATTCTCATGAGCCTGTTGTCAATCTTACTCTCAGAACCCAAACACCTCTTCTCCCAACTCCTCATTCTCAACATCAATCTCGTTCAGCTTATCGAGCTAATTATAATCAAGGCAATAACATAAATCGAAATCAACAAAATCCTTTTGCTTGTCAAATTGTGGTCATCGTAATCACACAGCTCTTACTTATCGTCGACGATACCAGCGGAACCAAAATACTGGAAATTATAATTCTAGAAAGGTTAATGCCAGCAATACCACTCCAACAGCTAATGTTGCAGCTGTTCAATCTTCTGCATCTCCTGCACAAGTGACATGGTTCCCTGACACAGCAGCCAATTATCATATTGTTCCTGATCCAAATCATTTGACTCAAATCAATGAATACACAGGCCGGGATCAGCTCTTTGTTGGTAATGGACAAGATTTATCAATTTCCCATACTGGTAATAATGTTCTTTCTTTTCCTGATATTCGATTTAGCATGAATAAAATTTTATGTGTTCCTGAGATTAAGAAAAACCTCCTTTCTGTTCAAAAATTTGCAACTGACAATTCTGTGTTTTTTGGATTTTGGCCACATTATTTTCTTATAAAGGGCCAAACCAGCAAGAAAATTCTGATGAAAGGTCCAAGACAAAATGGAGTCTACAAGTTTCGTCAACCTCAGTTCTCTAAGCCTTTTGTGTATCTTGCAAATGTTGCATCTTCTCTGGATGAGTGGCATAGTTGGTTGGGACACCCAAACGTGCAGAAAATTTTTATTTAGCAAAGCAAAATAAAATTTCAAGCTCTAGTTCTGTTCTTAGTCCATGTGCTAGCTGCATCTCGGAAAATTGGGTCGTGTTCCTCTAGCTTCCAAGGAACACAAAAGTGTCTATCCTTTTGAAATTGTTTTTTCAGATGTTTGGGGTCCTGCCCCTATTCAGTCTAGCTTAGGTCATCGTTATTTTGTTACTTTTGTTGATGATTTCACTAGATTTACATGGATTTATTTTATGAAAGCAAAAAGTGAAGTGTTTGATATTTTTAAGCAGTTTGAACAGTTAATTTTTCGACAATTTAAAAATAAAATTCTTGCTTTTCATTCAGATTGGGGTGGAGAGTATCAACGTCTTCATCAAGATTTTAAAAATCATGGTATTCAACATCAAATTGCATGCCCGTACACTCATGAACAAAATGGTACGGCAGAACGAAAAATTCGACATCTTGTTGATACGAGTTTAACATTGCTTGCTCATGCCAGTCTACCTTTAAAATATTGGAATTATGCTTTAGAATAAAGTGCAATGTTAATCAATGTTAATCAACGTTTTATCCTCTGATGTTCTTAACAAAAATTCTCCATATTCTTTATTATATGCAAAAGATCCAAACTATTTGGCCTTCCAAACATTTGGCTGCTCCGTTTTTCCACTGTTAAGACCATATAATTCTCACAAATTTTCTTATCGCACTCTCTTATCGCACTCGATGAATGCATATATTTGGGTCAAAGTCCTTACATTCTTGATATTAAGATGTTTAGATGCTAGCAACAGTCGGATTTATTTAGCCAAAGCATGTCCGATGTTCAACTCTAATGTTTTTCCCTAATGCTAGTCTTGCACTCATTCTAATGAAAACAGAGGCTGAAACAAACAAGGCTGAACAAAATTGGTTAACTGTAACATGTCAAACTTCTCCAGACTTGGCTCTTTCATCAGAATTAGATAACCTTCAAAACTCAAACTCTGTTTCTTTATCTTCTCCGCTTAATTTAAATACTTCTACCTCACTGAAATCTCTTACACCTATTTCTATGTCGTCTTTATCTTCTCTCACTGAATCTCCAAAATCTAATTCTCCTGGTTTACAACTTCTTGTATCTACACTAGAATCCATAGATCAATCCAAACTCATCTGCACCCATCATATGGTCCTTCGGCCCAATCCTAAACCAAAAAATTTTTCCTACATAGCCACTTCCATGCCCAATCAGGAACCCACTTGTTTTACTAACCCACTTGTTTTACTCATGCTAATAAATATCAGGTTTGGAAAGATGCTATGCTGGAAGAAGTCACTGCCTTACAAAAAAATCAGACATGGGTATTAGTGCCACGGACTTCTAATGCCAACATCATTAAAAATAAATGGATTTATCGCATCAAGCATAAGTTTGATGGTTCAGTTGAGCGAAAATAAATGGATTTATCGCATCAAGCGTAAGTCTGATGGTTCAGTTGAGCGTTTCAAAGCACGATTAGTGGCCAAGGGATTTATTCAACAGTTCGGTATCGATTATTCAGAAACCTTCTCACCAGTGGTTAAATTTATAATTGTGCGAACTGTATTATCTATTGCAGCATCACAAAATTGGGAAACACGTCAACTTGATATATCTAATGCTTTTCTTCATGGATTTTTGGATAAGGAGCTATTTATGGAACAACCAATTGGATTTATTGACAAGCAAAATCCATATTATGTTTGCAAGCTTCAAAAGTCATTACATGGTCTCAAACAAGCTCCTCGAGCTTGGTTTGAACGGCTCACAGCATTTCTTGAGACTCTTAAATTTCAGCGTTCTCATTCAGATCATTCCCTCTTTATTTATTCTTACTAAGAAATTATTTGTTCTGTTCATAATCGATGATCATACTTGTTACAAGGAAATCAGATCACAACTAATTCAAATGGGATTGATGGATAAATTGCCAAAAACCTGTTCGGTGATCTTGGCGCAATATACAGATTTTTGGGGATTGAAATCCAACGCCATGCCAAAGGATTACTGCTTTATCTCAAACATTAAATATATTGAGGACAATATATTGAGGACATTTTACAAGCTACAAATATGCAAGCATGCAAGGGTGTCGTACACCAATGGCTCAACTCCAAGTTTGAGTAAAACCATGGGCACACTTCTCTCTTCGGTTAATGAGTATAGACAAATTGTTGGAGCATTGCAATATATTACCTTAACTCGTCCGGACATCACTTTCAGTTTTAACAAACTTGCTCAATTCATGCATTGTGCAACAACAGAGCATTGGCACGCTTGTAAATGTCTTTTACGTTATTTACGGCAGACATCTAGTCATGGTTTGTTACTCCAACGTGACTCTTCCTTTGTTTTACATTGCTACTCTGATAGTGATTGGGCAGGGTGCCCAAATGATCGTCGTTCTACAGGTGGTTATCTCATTTATTTGGGAACAAACTTAGTATCTTGGTCCTCAAAAAAACAACCTACTGTAGCAAGATCAAGTACTGAAAGTGAGTACAAAGCTCTAGCAACTAGGCAACACAACGGCTGAAGTCATGTGGCTAATGACACTGCTACGAGAAACTTGGGCTCCCTTTAAAACCACTAGCATAACTTTGGTGCGGACAATATAAAAGTTGCTATATATCTCAACTCCTTAATCCGGTGTTCCATGCTCGCACAAACATGTTAGAAATCGATTACCTCTCATTTATTTGGGAACAAACTTAGTATCTTGGTCCTCAAAAAAACAACCTACTGTAGCAAGATCAAGTACTGAAAGTGAGTACAAAGCTCTAGCAAACACAACGGCTGAAGTCATGTGGCTAATGACACTGCTACGAGAACTTGGGCTTCCCTTAAAACCACTAGCATAACTTTGGTGTGACAATATAAGTGCTATTTATCTCAACTCTAATCCGGTGTTCCATGCTCGCACAAAACATGTTGAAATCGATTACCACTTTATCAGAGATCAAGTGAAATGTGGTTTAATTCAAATTTGTTTTCTAAAAAGCACTGATCAAGTTGCTGATGTGATGACAAAACCTTTGGTTATCCATTATTTTAAGCTCATTGCAACCAGCTGCGTCTTTGGTCTCCTACGACACAGCTTGAGGGGGGCTGTTAATGATTATCTTCAGCTCCAAATTCTATTATATTCCTTACCTCAACAAATCTGTATCAATGTGACCTGTCAAGGAGCAATTGTAGGATAGAAATATTCTAGTTACCTAATCTAATTGTAAATTATAACCTAAATTAATGTAATTTGTTTTCTTTCTATATTAGCTTCCTGTACATGCTATATATATAGTTTTCTGCTAATGTTTGTAGATATCAAATTGTGAATGCAAATTCTCAAATTCTTCTCTTTGTTTTACAGAAAGTTTAAAAAGAAAATGTTTTTGAATGATATTTACAGTTCTCTTAGTTTTGAATGAGAATTTTCTTATTGGGATAGAATAACAGAGCTGGCAAGTTTGTCTTTGTTGGTATTTTTTACATATCATTATAATTATTTGATGTTTGAGGCCCTGTTTCTAGAGGCAGTCAAATGAGATTAACATAATTATCAAATAATAAATGGAAACAAAGATTCTCATTATTGACATTAATGTGATAAAGTAAAAATCAATAAAAAAAACCCCCGCTCAAAACTCAAAACCTGTAAGTTTGATGGCTGATCGTTTTTGCCCCTTTTTATACTATTTATGGATCAAAGACTCCTATTTATTTTAACTTTTAATAAATGCAAATGTCAGATGGTTGATATAGGAGTTAGTTTAGAATTCATAAATAGAAATTGAATGGAAAGTTCATAAAGAATATATTTGAATGATATTTACAGCTTCTAGTATTGTTGATTTTTAAAGGTAACTTTTGCTTCTTATTCTTTTTCTAATGCGCTATTGTCAAATCTTAATTGTCTTTTCGAGGATGGAAGAAGCACAAGTAATGAAAAAAAAAAAAAGTTAATCTGACAGTTCTCATGATTATAGCAAAGAAAGAAAGGTGATTTAGAAGCTTAATCCCAATTCTTTTATTGTCTACATACTGGTCTAAGCATCCCAAGCTAACCGTTGTCATAAAAAGTGATACGGATCCGCCATTACTCATCCATAGAGTTCAAAGGAACAAGGACAACAACATGCAAAATCCCTTAGTATTTCCTAATGGACCAATTACAAGAAGCTGTGCAAAGAAATATGGAGCAACCATGTCTTTATACATTGAAGAACAAGTTACACAGGAGCTCCATGACCTTGCTTTCAATAAATGTTGTGTAGAACTTGAAGGCACACCTAAGCTTCTTACATTGATTGAAGCATATGTTGCTTGAAGGCACACCTAAGCTTCTTACATTGATTGAAGCATATGTTGAGGTGGAACTACCTAAAGACAAGTTGCCTGGATCTGCAGCATATAGCACGCCCGTGCTAGGAAGCACACCCAGGCCGTGCTAGAGCCTGACTTGAGGAGGAAAAACAACAACATGAAGCACGCCCGTGCTGGGTAACACGTCCCGACCGTGCCAAAGTCTGACTTAAGAAGGGAAAAAACTTATCAATTCTTTGTGGCGTTTATCTTATTCTTTTACTCTATTATTGGTGTTCTTACTTCTTTAAGCTTTGGGTGCCATAGAGGGGAGCTTATTCTAGATCTTTGATCTCTTCCAAAACTTGTTATAGAGTTCATGGAATTTATTTCCATAAGGTTCCGCGTCAGTCTTATCCTTAGTTGGTTTAGATTAGCTAAATCCTTATCCTTAGCTGATTTAGATTAATTATTCTAAAATCCTTTAAGGATCAGGACCTCTTAGTCTAGTATAAATAGCTTTGTTATGTTGTTAAACAAATCATTCAATGAATTAATAAACCTTCAGATTTGTTCATGCTTTTGGCGTGTTCTTTGATTAGAGTGATTGTGAGATTGCTTTCCTCTAATAGCATCAAGAATCAAGATAAACTTATCAATTTACTTATGGCGTTTATCTTGTTCTTCTTTACTCTATTATTGGTGTTCTTGCTTCCTTAAGCTTTGGGTGCCATAGAAGGGGAGTTTAGTTTAATCATTGAAGCTATTTCAATCTTGTCATAGAGTTCTTGGAATTAATTTTCATAGGGTTCCGTGTCAAAAAGAATCATTATTACTTTTTTTTTTTTAGTGTTTAATGAAGGAACATTAATGGATGAAGCGAAACAAACATAAATTAGGTGCAAAATAGGTATAGCTTCACACATAATTATGTAAGTATACACATACACAAGTATGAGGGCCGAATAGATTCATTCACCCGTAAACTATTTGGAGAAAGTCTACTTCACCCTTAACCTTTTTATTTGCACTTGTTGTGTTGTTGCACTCTTAAATTCTTATTTTTGACCTATTAGACCCTTTTAAGTTTCTCCTTTCCTAACTTGTAAGCACCTTTTATTGCTGATCAATGGGTAATGATTATATTTATTTATTTTCTCCACATTTGATAAAATAAAGCAATTTTATTATTAGTTTATTACCTTGAACATTTATCCTCTATATCATGATAAAAGCATAGGTAGCACAACCAAATGGAGGTTAATAAATTCGGACTAAGCAGTCCTCAGCAAATTCGGACTTAAGCAATTCTCCAATTCAGACATAAATTGTCCATCAGTTAGGACTTAAGCTGTCCTCCAATTCAGACGTAAATCATCCATCAGTTCGGACATAGATCGTCCATCAATTCGGACTTAAGTAGTCCTCCAATTCGAACATAAATTATCCATCATTTCGGAGTTAAGCAGTCCTTAATAAATTCGGACTTAAGCAGTCCTCCAATTTGGACATAAATCGTCCATCAGTTAGGACTTAAGAGGTCCTCCAATTTGGACATAAATCGTCCATTAGTTTGGACGCAAATCGCACATTATTTCAGACTTAAGCAGTCCTCAACAAATTCAGATTTAAGTAGTCCTCCAATTTGGACATAAATCGTCTATCAGTTCGAACATAAATCGTCCACCAGTTCGGACATAAATCGTCCACCAAGTCGAACACAAATCGTCTATCATTTCGGACTTAAGCAGTCCTCAACAAATTCGGACTTAAGTAGTCCTCCAATTCAGATATAAATCGTCTATCAGTTCGGACATAAATCGTCCGCCACGTCGAACATAAACTGTCTATCATTTCAGACTTAAACAGTCCTTCAAGACATAAATTGTCCATCTTCGGACTTAAGCAGTCTAGCCATTCAAGCTTAAACAGCTCATATTTAAACAGTATATAAAAATATTAAAAGGATATTACATTCTTAAGTAAACTCTAACTAACAGATAATGCAGGATTCTCACAATTTTTATCCTTGTAAAATTTACCTTTGCTTCAATATATATACCTCAAATTTACTTCAAGCGAGGACCAATTCTTAAATACTCTCAAATCTCAATTCTGATAGTTAATATATATCACAAATTCTATAACTCTCAAATCATCAAATTCTGATATAATATAATATATATATATATATATATAATATATATATACTATAATATATATATATATATAATATAATATATATATATAAGGTAATGAGAATATAAATTTACGAAAAAGCTTCTAAAACACAAAATAATTAAAACAGAAGGGCTATCCAAGCCCATTCTCAGAAAAATTTGAAGTTTTAATTGCCTACAAAATATATAAGGTAATAGAATATAAATACGAAAAAGCTCTAAAACACAAAATAATTAAAACAAAGGCTATCCAAGCCCATTCTCAGATAAAATTTGAAGTTTTAATTGCTACAAATAAATAAATACCTTTAAAGAAGAAAAAAAAAACTTTAAATAAATTGCAGATCCAAAATATAGTAAAATAACCGTTTACTAATCTAGATTGCAAGAGTTGGTACATTTATATTTCTCATAGACCTAAAAGAATATAAAATTTATAAGAAAAATCAATTAAAATGCTGACCATCATAACAAAATACATTTATAATACATTATTATAATTTCATAAAATTCACAATCAAAATTCACATGTTAGCGCTTTGCTAGATGTATTTAAACACATATGTCTATAAAACAATAATAATAATAATCAAAGAAACATTAGCCCAATAAAAAAATCTATATAATATTTATAATTTACTCATAGTATTTTATACAGTTCTTGCAGCTGCACACATTGCAAGCAACACATATGAATTTATCATCTATCAATAAAACAAACTAAAATATTAAAAATCAAGAACAAATACAAATCTCAAGAAACAAGAAAGAGTAATTTTTAAGAAAACATATTCAAAATATTATATAATATTATAATTGTGTTTTGAAGAGAAAAAGATAGCAGAGATAGAGACGGAAAAAAGAAAGAAGAAATGCTCTATTAAATCACTCCTTATTATTCATTGCTTCTTATAAAATTATAGAATTTTAATTATTTAAAGAAACTCCTCTTCGATGAATAAAAAGAATCAATGTTGTAACCTGGTGAATGACCTTATTATAAAGTTATAAAAATAAATAAAATTTATAAAATATTTTTTTATTAATTGTGCAATTGTTATATCTAATCAATTTTCATAACTATGACAATTAAATTTACCCCAATATCTCAAAAATTTTTCATATATATCAATAAAGCGTATGTAGCATGTATATATAGTAACCTTTGATCATTCACAATTTCTGAATTTTTTTTCATGAAAAATGTCATGCAAACATTGATACAGGAAAATTCCTAATGGATAATGCAAGCCATGTCGTAACGTTAAAACATATAACTAAGTCATGACCATGGAATGTATAATTAAAATATTTATTATAAACTATATATTGAAAAAATATATTTAAAAGGGTACTCTTTGATTTTCCCCGTGTTCTTGTTATTAAGATTTTAACTCGAAATAACTAATATGATATTTTCCTCGTGTTACGCTCGTTTGCATGGAATGATTGGCAATTAAAATATCATATGATATGGTATACCAAGGCATAGTCTAGTGGTAAATGCATTTATGATCCGAATATATATTCCGGTTCGAATCTCTTCCTCCAGTACTCAAAAAATATCATATGATATGGTGTCCAAGTTATCAATACTGGATTCATTTTTATTAAATTTTGCCAATATGTCATGAATAATTTCAAATCCAACTAATGCGTATAAATTATATTTTATCGTAATATATAAATAAGAATACTAATTAAAGTTTTTTTAAAAAATATTGAATAGAAATTTATTATTCTTAAAATATATATATAAAATGATCACAAAAAGTTAATTTAAAAAAATATTTTATTAGTAATTATTATATTTATAAGATCAATAAAGTTTAAATAGAATATCAATAAAAAAAAGCTAAAAAATACCTACAAACTATTGGATGCAGAGGATAGCTATGGCTGTGTTAAAACAAAGGTTGTCTAAGCATTATAAATTTATTCTCAAATTTAAAATTTGAAATTTTAATTGTTACAAACAAAGAAATACCTTTAAAAAAGAGAAAAACCTACAATAAATTGCAAAGTCCAAATATATAGTAAAATAACCATTTAATAATTTAAACAGGAAGAGTTGTCAATATGGTAATTGAATTTTCCTCAAGAATTTATCATTGCATTACACAATGCACCAACAAACCCGTATAGATTTTAGTAAGGAGCAACATTCGGTTCAGTCAATTCAGTTAAATCGATTAATTCGGTTAATTTCGTTTGATGAATAAATATTCGGTTAAAAGTTAGGTCAAAGAAAATTAAAACTTCAGCGATCGGTTAAAAATTCGATTAAAACTTAATTTAATCAAATTAATCAAATTAACCGACTCTCAAAACTATGTCATTTTGGTTAAATAGATAATAAAATTAAAAATATTTCAGTTTTTATTTTGATTAAATAGTGATTAATAAATTTGGTTAATTTTTATTTCGGTCAAAGTTGGTTAATCATAAATTTCAATTAAATTGATCGGTTAATTAAGTTTTCATTTTATTTAACTTCGGTTTGGTTAATGATCAAAATTAATTCGGTCAAAATGGTTCGGTTAAGTTCAGTTAAAAAATTAATTCGATTAATTTGTTAAGTCAAAAAGAATTTCAATTAATTTATTTTAGTTAAAAATTTTACTTAAATCGAACAAATTGACAGAATGTTCACCCCTAGATTTTAGTTTAGTAGTAATATTCTCTATGCCACTCATCCACTTCCACTTCCACTTCCCTCTAAACTATTTCATTTATAAGTAAAAGAGATATTTATTTTTAATGAATTTTTATATTTGAATCAAAATTTATTTTAAATATATGAAAGTAATGATATTTCAAGAGAAAATACAGTTAATCAAATTAATTCCCTCAGATATGAAAGGTTGCCCCTTATATGTAATTCATAATATTTTTTTTTTTTTTTGAATCATTTTTTAGTGCATTGAGCCCCTCAGTGAATAAAAAATTTGTTAGCTTTACCACCTTGTGTTGTTTTAAATTTTATAATTCATTTATAAGTTCTATCGATTTTAGTAGAATTTGATTCAGATATAATTAATTCTACAAAATTAAAAATGTAAAATTTCTAATTAAATTTCATTTAATTCAAATATGAATATCTGAATTTGTAAATTAATTTAAAAAATTTTATGGAATCAATTTATAATGAAAAAACCATTAAAACCAATAATCTATTGTAGTATCTTATCCTTAAAAAATATATATCAAAGTTCAAAATTTCAGTTCCCTCTCCAAATCATAGGGAGGAAACCAAAATGTGAGTATGCTTTTGTAGGAGGCATGAAATATGACCATCTAAAAGGGAAATCGACATATTTGTGGAAGCGCAAAAAAAAAAAAAAAAAAAAAAAAAAAAAAAAAAAAAAGAAACCAAAATGTGAGATGCTTTTGTAGGAGCATGAAATATGACCATCTAAAAAGGGAAATTCGACAGTATTTGTGGAAGCGCGCCAAAAAAAAAAAAAAAAAAAAAAAAAAAAAAAAAAAAAAAAAAAAAAAAAAAAAAAGAAGGAAGAGAGAAGAAATTTTAGCATATTAGAATGAAATATCCATCATGTCCCTGCTTAAGCTTTCCATCATGACATTCTCCATGAAGCCACATTTGTTGGATATTGTCCCTTTGCAGCTTCTCACATTTCTAGGGATGAAATTGAAAGAGCAAGAAGAAATTGGAGTAATTGGGATGTTTTCACAATTGCATATTTCAATCATATACCCATCTGGGTCATGGAAGAAAATTTGATCCGCTCGATTCCCATCATCATCATCAATAGTTGCTGTCACATACCTTATTCCCAATCCTTGCAACTTCCTCTTCACAAGGCCTATATCTGTGCACTATGGAATATTTACATTTTAGAAAAATAATCTTTGTGAAAAATATAGATTTATAATAACCAATTAGCTCAAGTATAATCAATTTATTAAATTAAAAACATATAAGTTCTAAATAAAATTTTAATTATACTAAAAATGTCAAGTATAGATTTATAATTATATATTAAATTTAATATAATTAATTAATTAATCTTACCTGAAAGGATATGTGATTGTCTCTGGGATTAATTGGACGTGGTTCGATAATCGGGTCAAATTCTTCTAGAGCTAAGTTCTCAATCAAATGTATTCCAATGCCATAACTATATAACCTACACAAATTCAACTCGAATAATTGAAAATCTCATATTTAACAATAACAATCACCATTCAATTTATGTTATAAAAAAAAAAGGAGAAAATGAAATTAAAAACTAACCAAGCTCCATTGAACTTCAAAGAAGAAGGTCGTTTGATTTGAACAAAGCCCAAAACTTCCTCATAGAAATAGGTAGAAGCCCAAACAGATCTACACGACAACGACACATGATTCAACGACAGAAGGGGCAGTGCTTCATAGCTGCTCATTTCCTCAATCTCCATTTCCTTGTTTATGTGCTTTTTCTTCTTTCTTTTTTTTTTTTTTTTTTTTTTTTTTTTTTTTTTTTTTTTTTTTTTTTTTTTTTTTTTTTTTTTTTTTTTTTGTTTTTTTTTTTTTTTTTTTTTTTTTTTTTTTTTTTTTTTTTTTTTTTTTTTTTTTTTTTTTTTTTTTAAGACTAGCTAATGGACTTTCCTTTTTCTGTCTTTCCCTTTGTCAGGCTTGAGCCAAGGTGCTCCTATGTATGAACTGCCTAACTAGCAAACTTTCATTTTTATAAAACATGCATTCTCTTGTCGTTTTGGATGACGAGGAACTTTCCAAGCAGATTCTCTCCAACTTCTACAATAGAGGAGACAATTTGGAAGGGAAGAAGCCCGTTTAGCCCTTGTAAGTATGTTTAGGCTGAAACTTCACACATGGTCCAAAATTTTAGAAGCTTCTTTGATGTTTCCTCTCACATAGCATTAGATTGTACATACACAACTACTGGAGTTTTTTTAGTGAGAGATTGCTTATACTCCACATTTATCTTTTTTTTTTTTTAATTATAAATAAACAATTAAAATGGCCAGGAGAAAGCATGCATCAAGGAATCATGTTGCATCCTTTAACTGCTTGAAAGATAAAAAATCATTCTACTATAATACTTGGTTTGGAAATCCAATGTTTTGTGCTTGGAAGAAAAAAAAATACAGATTTAAATTCTAAGAATTGAATTCTATAGAATTGGATATGTTTAACTCAGATACTATTAAAATTGATGAAATTTCTAAATGAATTCTATAAAATTAAACCATTAAATTTTCATTGACGAAATTATACTCTATTATAAACTCAGCTGTTTTTACTCTTTTTTTTTTTTCCTTTTTCTTTTTTTTTTTTTTTTGGAAAATTTAATTATAAACTCAGCTGTTTTTTACTCTTTTTTTTTTTTCCTTTTCTTTTTTTTTTTTTTGGGAAAATTCCTACCAAAACCCCGATTTTTTTTTTTCTTTTACTCTGTTGTCTTTACTTTTGGGTTTAAACCTTTTTTTTTTTTGAACAATTGCCTACTGAAAGTTTTTTTTTTTCTTCGTTACTCTTTTTTTTTTTCCTGTTTTGTTTACCTTTTTTTTCTTTTGGGAAAAAGTTCCTACTAACGCTTTTTTTTTAATTCTGTTTTTTTCCCCTGTTTTTTGACCTTTTTTTTTCAAGAAAAATTTCTACTAATTATTTTTTTCCTGAAAATCTGATAATAGACTAACTTTATTTTGTACTTCCATTGTAAACTCAGTCAATAACGTTAATTTTTTTTCAAATCTAGTAAAAAACATTAGTTATGGGAGGTGCAAAGCTAATAAACAATTGACTATTCAACAATTGTTTCCCAAAACGTCAATTGAAAAACACAGTAATAAACTTTTTCAAATATTTTTATAGGTTTTCAAATTGAATTACTTAAATTAATTAAGACTTTTAACGATTAAAACATAATTATTATCGATGCAGATGTTAATATTTATATAATTAACGTACTACCAATTAATTAAAAAATAAACATGTTATTATATTGTAATATAATAAATATTAATTAGGTGTTCTGTTATTTTATTTTTTAATTAATTATCCATCTCGCAAGGCGGTATTATAAGAAATTAAAGAACAAATCGAATTTTCATTTAAAAAAATCTTATTCCAAACATGAATTTTTGTCAGAATCCAATTGAAATTCTTTTATTCGTAATTTGTCAAGGGTATTATAAGAAATAAAGACAAATGAATTTTCATTTAAAAATTTATTCCAAACATAATTTTGTAGAATTCAATTGAATTCTTTATTCTAATTTGTCACATACCAAACATGAGAAATTCATTTATAAATGAATTATACTTAGAATTCATTTACAAATGAATTCTATAATCATAATTCATTTGTTCCAGACATAGTGTAATTATATAGTGGAACGGTGATATCACGTAAAACAAAATGAGTTGAAATGACAATTCAATAAAAACAAATGAAACCGTTTATTCAAAAATCTTAAAAAAATTTTCCGCGGGGTTTAATCATTGTATTTCACTCATTAATTTTTATTCAATCACAATAATTCTCTTTTTTTTTTTTTTTTTAAGTTATTGTTAGATTGACATTAAGTGAAATTCTCATATTTCAAACTCTCTCAAATTCTTCTTGTCCTTTTTGACGAGTTCTTATCTTTGACTACCAATTCCATTTGAATTTTCTGTAAACCTTCAAATGTGATATTCAGATTTTTATTCCTTGTTCCCAGTTTTGATCCAATCCTCTTTCTTAGGATTTGTGCTAAAATTCTCAATCTCACTTTTACCCGCCTGTTTTGAGCCATTCATCGTAGGGACCAAAATTGTGAACTATTTTAATTTATCCCATTAAGATTGGATGCTTCAAAATCCTTAATTTGGATACCTGAGTTAGACATATGATACTTGTAGTAGTTGAGGTTGACTATATCTACCGTAATCAGGGAGAAAATAATGAAATTTCCGATATTAACTTTAATGAAATTTAAATTATACAAAAATAATTTTAGTAATAGCCAATTAGAAAATTATATTTTATTAGTTGATTGAATATATTTATAATATTATTTTTTAAATACATACATATAGATAATTAAGCATCTCAAAATTTTAAGTTTTATCTTTTTAAAATTTATTTTTAATAAATACATATGATAAGGGGACATTTAAAAATTTTATATTTTATTTTGCAATATATTTATAATATCTATTTTTTAAATACAACGACTATACGATCAATTACGAGCATCTTCAAAATTTTAAGTTTATCTTTTTAAAGATTTACTGTTTAATACAATACACTATGATAAGGGGAACTTTAAGGGGACATTTAAAAATTTTATATTTTATTTAAATATTTGATTCTATTTTAATTATAATTTAAAGTACTTTATTTGAAAAGAAATAAAAAAAAGTATAATCTTTTATTTATATTATTTTTTTCTTTATATTGGTATGCTTTGATTGGATTTTTTTTCGTAAAAATAAATTTTGAAATAGAATATACATAGTATTTTATTTAGAAAAGAGATAAAAAAAGAAAAAGGTATATAATTTTTATTAATATGTTTTATGTTTGTATGATTTGGTCGGGTATTTTTTTAAAAAAAATAAATTTTCAAATAGAATACTTATAATTAAACCTTTCAAAACTTTTAAATTTTTACTTTTCAAAATTTATTTTAATATAAAATGAACTTATTTGTGTGTGATTGATGAACAATTTTAAAATAATTTTTTTATTAATAATATTTTTTTATTTTTTTATTTTTTTTCGTTACTAATTAATTTGTAACTATTATCATTTTAATTTAGTACAAGATTTATATCTCCCTTGCAATAAATAGATGGCATCTTGATGATTAAGCATTTGTAATTTCCTTAATATTTTTTTCTTATATGCTAAATCTATTTGACTCGAAAGAAAATAGTGTTATGTTTTGAGTCACATTTTGAGGTTTCAAGAATTTATGTGTATGTGCATATTTTTTTTTTCTCTAATACACTGAGTAAATAATATTGCTATTGTAGCGAAAGTGATTACCATTATCAATTTAGTTTGAGACCACTTCATTATATAAAAATAGAATTAAGTACATAAGAAGTAGCATTACAAGTAGTTTGTACGACAAAGACCACTTCATTATATAAAAATAGAATTAAGTACATAAGAAGTAGCATTACAAGTAGTTTGTACGACAAAGTGTAATACAAATTAATCACAAGCTTGTATTTATTTTAATGTAAACAAAAACTTATATTTTAATATTATATAGATAAAAAAATTAAAAGGTACAAAAAATGAGTATACAATAAGCATAGTCAACGTGCAAGGCACGTCATAAAAAAAACTAGTTGGAACTAAAAGAGCCAAGGAAGAGGTTAGGCTTCCCAATTAAAATTTAGTATAGTCTCTACCAATTAGTTCTTATCCTAGTATTTGATGGGTAATTAACTATTTAGTCTCTAAGTTTTAGTCAAAATACTTCACGTTCCTCCTGTTTGGTGTAACTAAAATTTAGTCATGTTCGTGGGCTGGAAGAACAATACGGATTATACAGTACGAAACAACTCTCTCCTTTCAATAACATTCACCAATTTGATAACAATTTTTATGGTGTAGAGAGACACTTGAGACCCCTTACCCTTATATCTTTTATAAGACAACGGAAAACTAATTAAATCAAACCTAATTGCCATTATAAGTTTAGATGCTATATAGCATACGTGTCTAGCCTGGTTTTAAGAGTCACTAGTTGTATGCTTGTGCTATACACAGTTAATATATTTATCAATAATATTAGAGAAATTGTCTGATGATATTTTCAATATATAATTTAGTTGAGAAAAATTTGTAATCTAAATTATTTTTAATTTCATATTTGTCAACTTTATTGAAAATTATTAAAAAGTCATTTTTTATGATACCAATTACTACTAAAATAATAATAATAATACGAAAAAATAATATGTATTTTTTAAAATATAAAATAAATTAAGTAATTAAACATAATTTTCAACATAGGCTTTTTCTCTGTTATTCCACAGTATGTCTTAAGTCAATCTTTTTTTAATAAATTTTTTTCTTTTAAATAAAAAATGAAAAGATTAATCAATACAAGAGAAAATATTAATTTCAATTAATTTGATTACTGGACTATTGGTTATACTTAATTATCATTATTTAATTTTCAAATGATATTCAAGATTAAATTAGGTAAGTATCGAATTTAAATCACCTTAAAAACAAAGGTGACAAAAACAATGTCAAGTTAAAAGTCAAAAACTACATATAAAGTTAAATTGTTTATAGTTTTTGTATTATTTTATTATATTTAACGCTTTTATTAATTAGAAAATAACTACTTAAAAATCTTCTATTATAACTTTAGTAGTAGATCATCAATGTTTGAATTAATTATTTGATTTATTCTTTTTTCTTTAAGTCAAACTTATATAAATGAATTTTGTTTAATTGTAATTGATGAATATAGTAGTTTGTTATTTTTTTTATGAAAAATTTAGTAAGACTACTGAAAATTTCGATTGATTCTTGACTTGATCCATTTTGTTCTGTCTCATAGATCCGAATGCCCGTCTCATCCCATCCCAAAAATAGGACAGGACGGGAAAAGACTACATATCTATTGGGACTGAATTGCAACTCCATTTTTTACATCCTGATATTTTAAGATGGGACTGGAAATTATGTAATTTCCGTCCCATTTGTTTAATTGTAATTGATGAATATAGTAGTTTGTTATTTTTTTTATGAAAAATTTAGTAAGACTACTGAAAATTTCGATTGATTCTTGACTTGATCCATTTTGTTCTGTCTCATAGATCCGAATGCCCGTCTCATCCCATCCCAAAAATAGGACAGGACGGGAAAAGACTACATATCTATTGGGACTGAATTGCAACTCCATTTTTTACATCCTGATATTTTAAGATGGGACTGGAAATTATGTAATTTCCGTCCCAACCCGACCTATGCACACCCCTAGTAATTAACTATTTAGTCTCTAAGTTTTAGTCAAAATTACTTCACATTCCTCATGTTTGGCATAACTAAAATTTAGTCATGTTCGTGGGCTAGAAGAAGAATATGGATTATACAGTACAAAACAACCCTCTCCTTTCAATAACATTCACTAATTTGATAATAATTTTTATGATGTAGAAAGACACTTGAGACCCCTTATCTTGACATCTTTTATAAGACAACAGAAAACTAACAAAATCACACCTAATTGTCATTATAAGTTTAGATGTTAATTACTAAAATTAAGGTGCTATATATAGCATACGAGTCTAGCTTGTTTTTAAGAGTTACTAGCTCTATGCCTGTGCTATGCATAATTAATATCTTTATAATAATATTAGAGATATTGTCTAATGATATTTTTAAAATATATAATTTAGTTGAGAAAAATTTATAATCTAAATTATTTTTAATTTCATATTTGTCAACTTTGTTGAAAATTGTTTAAGAGGTTGAAGAATTTAAGAGGTTGAAGAATAACCATTTCAAATTCAAAATATTAGACTAATTATAAAAAAAATTAATTTTATATAAAAGCTATATAAAATTAAAAGAAAAGAACATATATATTCAAAGAATCATTGATTTAATAAATTTTTTAGACAATACTAAAAATACTAAAATAAATAAAATAAAATGGATAATAGAAGTTCAATCAGAGACGTAGAAATATTATCCTTAATAATAATTTCATATAAATTGATTTCTCTTAGAGTTTAACAAACTTTTCTTAACTTGATAGAGTAATAGAAATTAGTAGAGGAAAAAAAAATATCAAGGTCAAAAAGAAATTGTGTAAGAATTTTTGAAATTAAAAGAAATAAAAAAGTTGATCTTACCAAACCTCAAAAGCTCTCTCTATTTATAGGCTAGTAATATGCTATTAAAGTGCAATTTAATACGTTACCATTAAAACTAATAAATACAATTATATAGTTGCAATTTTAAAATAAATAAATGTTGCAACATATGAACATTCATTGATAATAAAACTATTAGCCTTCTCTGTCGACTCTTTTAAATATAAAATTTTCCTTCATAATAATAATCAATAATTATGAATGATAATTATGATAAATAATATCAATATTATAATAATATTAATATGATAATCAACATCAAAATTTTGATAATTTTTTATTTAAAAAAGTTATAATATTATGATAATTATAAGTATTTACCGACATATATTAATATGAAAATTGAACAACAATTAATATCAATATTATGATAATTGTAATTGAGAAATATAGGTTACAATACTATGATAATTATAATTATTTACTAATATATATTAATTATGATAATTGAATAGTAATTATCAATATTTATAATATTATAATTATAATTAAATTCTATGTGGCACTATCAAGATTTAAAATTCTCATATAGCATCACCAAAATTTAAGAATCTTATATGGCACTATAAGAGATGTGCAAGAAAAATTATGCTTGCTTTATATATGTATAACGATGTGGTCTAATTCTCTCTGTGGATTCTTTAATTTAAAGCAACTATTGGCACGGGCCCAAAAAGTCCAAGCCCGTTAAGTACATATATTAGATATTTTAGAATATGCTAGACAATTTTCATTATTGTGCTTAGCTTGAAACTCATGTTTAGTCGGTGCAAGTAAGGTAAGATTTGCCTATAAATAGGCTCCTTGTATTCTTTGTAATGCATAATCAAATCTATACAAACTAATTCGGGTCGCTTTTACATTAGGCATAATCAAATCTATATAAACTAATTCGGATTGCTTTGATATTCGGATCGCTTTTACACTCTAAGTTGTATTCTTTTAAACAACAGAAAGAAGTTGAAATTGTTATTTTTATTTTTTAAGGAAGAAGTTGAAATTGTTAGGATTAAAATAGTTTTGCAATTTTTATTAAATTAAATGCACGTAATATATAAGCTTTAATTATTTCTAAGTTGAGATGTTTAAATGAAATTGGACGCAATCTACTCTGAAAATTTAATAGAGAAGCAAATAAAGTCTAGTCCAAATTGAATCGTGAAAGTTTGGGCCTAATCCATTATCCAAATGGCAAAATGATTAATTGAGTGAAGTACGCAGGGGTAATTTAGTAAGAGCGTTCTAACTCCACACTCATTTGGAAAAATGTAAACTTCCTGTGGAAGTTGAGAGGTGAAAATCTCCCACGTCTCCCACCATTTTATCGCACGGTTATAGGAAGCAAAAGGTGAAGAAAAAGCTCAAACATAGGTTTTTTTTTTTTTTTTTTTAAGTGTCTTTATTTTCTTTTTTAGAAATAATGAAATATTTGGTTTAATGAATTAGAGACGTGGAATTCATTTTAAATAAATTTTACTTAAAAATTCATTTAAAAATGAATTCATGTATTTCGTATAGTATAATTTATGATAGAAAATTCAATTGAATTCCATATAGTTCATTTTTTTTGTGTAACTTTATTATTGAAATTCATTTATCATTATATTTTTTTAAAAAATAGAATTATTGTTATTATTATTAGCAATTTTAGTGGAGTCAATACCCAATTGCCAGTGTTAATTAAGTGGTGGTCCGGTTGGTCTTCTCACTTATATGATGAGTGAAAAGTCTCGAATTTGAGTTCTTTCGACTACAGTTACTTTCTTGTAAAGGAAAGGCTACCCTATTATAAATAGCCACTAACTATAAAGTAGATAGGAAAAAAGCGAATATTTAGTGATGTAATAATACATTAATATAAAAATAAAAACATGCACCATAATCTTTATTGTTTATTTTATATTTTAACAACAACTCGTTATTAACATATAACAGTTATCCAACATCAATAATAAACTATTAGTTATGAATAATTAAACCACATCAACATCTGCAAGAACCAACGTAATAAGATGAGTAAAATACCATAATAATCATTATAGATGCACGACAAATTTCAAGTTAGTTGGGTTTTCAATTATAGAGCATTATCATGCATATATATATATATTGATTATAATGACAAAGATCAAACTATTGAAATATATGGTTTGGTTTGTAGTTGCTACCACAATCATTTGTCCGGGTTTGGTTCGACGTGTTTTCCTGTTTCTTTCAAAATCATATAGAAAGAACATTTTCAATGGTTTCACATGAGGCGATGTTTTTTTTTTTTTTTTTTTTGCTACGCACAATCATTTGTCCCGGGTTTGGTTCGACGTGTTCCTGTTTCTTTCAAAATCACTTAGAAAGAACATTTTTCAATGGTTTCACATGAAGGCGATGTTTTTTTTTTTTTTTTTTTTTTTTTTTAATTATTATCAGGCTTATTAGAAAGCAATATTATTTCTTTCCATAAGAAAATGAAAAAGGCTTTTTATTTTTTTTAAATATATTTAAATATATTTTTATATTCGGATAAGAGTGATATTTAAATAAAGTCTTTTTAATCATCACGTTGTTATATTTTATATTCTTAATCATATAGGTAAAGTATACTTAGACATGCAATCTATTTCCGTTGATTCAATCATCCGATTAATTAAACAATAATGAAGAGGGAAACTTGTTTTTGATAATATTCAATAAAAAAAAACAAGAAACTAATTAATTTTCCAAAGGTTTTGAGATATTTATCTTTTTTTTTTTTTTTTAGGAATTTTTTTTTTTTTTTAGTTATAACCCTCAAAAATTCAAGTAGTGCACCTGTCCTCCCTCTTTTGTGTTTTATTTAAATATATATTTAGAAAGAAACATTAATTTTACATTCTTATTCAGTTATCGTACAAGGGTTGTATTTGTTTTTAACAAGAAATAATATCTATATTTATTTTAAATAAATCTTCTTAACTTTTATCTAGATTTTAAAAATGAAATAATGAATGTTTAAGAAATAATTGTTCCATATATAATCCTATATATAACTTTTTGTAGATTTGAATATATAATAATTATTAACTCAAAACAATTATTTCCAAAACATTGTAATTGAGTATTACTATTACTGTATTGTAATGGATTTCCTTTAATAATTTAATACTTCCTCCGTCTGAAAATATAAATCATTTTTTGTAATTATTTTATCTTAAAGTATAAGTCATTGTATATTTAGAATTCAAGCTAATCGGAGTCTTAAAAATTCAGTTTAAATCCGACTTGTTTAGTTTATAAATGGCTTGAGCTCAAACTAATATACACACTGAAATTTATGATTATATGTTAAGTTAACCCACGAACTCGTTACAAAACTCAAGATTGATACATTTATTTTGATAAATAAACTTAAATTCGACTGGTTAAATTTATCAAATCGATTAAAATAAATTTTTTGGACTCAAATTTGAAATATCTTATTAACATTTGACTCATTTATAGTTTTTTTTTTTTCTTTTTTAGCATAATCAGAAGTTTTTAATTCCTCTTAAACTGTTGTTGGAAAGGCTAAAAATCGAAAAAACATCTTATTATATAAAAAAAAAAAAAGAAAAAAGACAACTGAATTTCAACTCTCAGTGGAGGCAACAAACTTGAAAAGCCTAAAGATTGAATTTAAAGCAATCTAAAGGTGGGGGACTGCACATGCATGCATTTTTAAAGTCCAGCATAAGTGATTACCCCAAACCCAAAAATGACCACATATATACATATCATTATTGATTTCCATTTATCATTTTTTTTCTCTCTCTCTTTATAGAAAGTAGATTCTTCACATTTCATTTTTTCAATGCACATGCAAGAAGAAGAAGAAGAAGATGAAGCAGGAATTTAAGGCATATGATTATGAATATATATATATATGTGAAACCATTATTATTATTATCTCTCTCTCTCTCTCTCTTTCTTCACAGTCCACATGGGGTGTTTGGCTGTCATTAGTTGCAGAAATTTCCTTTGGTCAAAAGAAGTCCCCACCCTCTTTTTATTTAGCAGCTTTTTTGTTTTGTTTGTCTGTAGAGCCAGACATATTTAACAAGCTTGGAAGCTTCACCTATCAGTAGACTATAATACAATCCAAGGTTACTGTAGGAGAAGAAAGCAACTTATATACTGTATATATACACTCTATATATAGTATATGTAAATCAATGAACAATGCACAATTTTAATTTATTGCAATTTGTTACTTAAATTATGAAACAGACAGCTACTAAGGAGGTGTATAATTGCAAATTTAATATATTTCTACTAATTAAAAATGAAAAGTTTGATAACTCGCAACGTGTTGATCGGAGTGGTAACTAATAAGATGTTGATCGAAGTGATAAATTACCTTAACTTTTATAAGGGTGAAAATACAAATTCGATTCTCAGAAAACACACTTTGTTGGAAGGACAAAAAACTTTTACACTCTACGGCTCAAGGGGATTACACCTCTTGATTATAAAAAAAACCAAAAATGAAAATTGAAAAGTTTGGGTATTATCATAAAATATTTTAATTGCATTTGTAACTTTTATTCTATTTATTCTAGAATTTGCCGCTTAAACTAAATTGTAATATATAATTCACTCAAAAATTAATTTCTGAGATCTGTTTTAATAGATATTTTCAACTAGAAGACCAATTGGATAAATTTTTTTAACCGAAACAAGTGTGTTGACCAATTAAAATTTGGCTACAACTGGCTTTTAGTTGCAAAATTTTTATTAAAATCAATATAAAAACTTAATTGTACATCGTAGAAGTCCAGAGGCAAATCAATCGATATTTCTTCAAGTTATTATAATATTTTTATATTATTTATTGGAATGTCCGACGAGCCGAAATAATATTACGAGCTATACAATTAGGGATTGGTACTAATATATTTTTTTTACTATAATAAATTTTAATCTGCATAATAATCAATAATTTTCTCTTTTTTCATAAATCAAGAATTGGACCCGATAGTTGTAATATTCCTTCAAAGGCATCTATTGATTGGCATATGATTGATGCATGCAAATTAAATTAATTTTACCTCTTCTTCCTTCCTTTATTTCAAAGTTAATTAAATAAAAAATATATATAAAAAAAATAGCTAGAAAGGATTGACATAACCAGAGTCTTAAATCCTTATCTTTGACAATAACAGAAATTCAAGAATGGAAAAGCCAAACCATAAAATACTGTAGCTGCTAGCAAACTCCTTTCTGTCAACATTCTTAATTAAACAAATAATTGCAACCCATCTGCCTTCATTGTCTTACCTTCTGGATGGTGGAATTAATTTTCAGTTTCACTTTTTCAATTGCATTTACAAGCTAACCCTGCAAGATTTTTTAATTTAATTTTTTTTTATCTCAAGTTGATGTGATATTAAAATAGGATTTCCGTAGCGGTGATAATTTTATATTTCAAATTCTTGAATTTATAGATAAATTTTATTTAAAAATACAGTTTATTTTCACCGATTCAACTGCCTTATTCGATAAGTGTCTTGTTTTTTTTTTTCTCTCCCTTCAAAATCTCTATTTTGAGCATCAACAGAATAATCTTTGTTGTCCAAATAGCTAAAGAGAAAAGAAAATTCATAAAAATTATTTAATTTCTAATATTTCATTTGACAATTGAAAAAGCTTTAAAGCCTTCACGTGCAATCAATGAACCAATTAACTAAACGGATCGATTTGGTATTTGAATTAATGACAATTCAGTATCACCTTTGAAAAAGAAACAACAAACAATTCCCGCTTTTTACTTTTTTTTTAAAAAAAAAAAACTATCAATAGAATTAATTTTTAAAAATAAAGCTTAATTTGCTATGAACTTGAACGCAATATATAATTCATTTAAAATTAATTTTTTACATAATTAATACTCCAATTTTACGAGCAAAGAAATTTAAATTTTGACAAAAGTGTAATAATGTAATTTTAATTATTTTTACTGACGAAATTATTATTATTAAAGGTAAAATTATTATTTTGTTTAAAAAAACTAAAAAAATAAAAACATATAAATTTTATCAAACGATGTTGATAAGGTCCATGGTTTAATATATAGAAAAACACTTATAGGGGTGAGCAAACAGTCGGTTCTGTTCAAATTGAATTTAACTTAAGCCAAAAACTACAAATCGAAGTTTTTGGATGATAGACCGAGCCGAAATTGACATCTGAATTGGATCAACTCGAACCGAATTAATCAGTACGGTCTTGATCAATTTTTGCCATGTAGATTCGATTTTAAATCCAATTGATAAATTTTTAATGAAATCGACTCGAACCAAATAATAAATTCGGTTTAAATAGAATAAATCAATAAACCGAACCTCCCTTGAATAACTGACCGAACTACGGTTTTTGATTCGTTTTAATTGGGTTCGATCGTTAATTTTGCACACCTCTACCTCATAGCGTGCGGGATACTCGTAGGAAAATTTGAAAAAAAAAAAAAGAAAGTCAACTAGTGAAATTAAAACTTAAATATACATTAAATATATTTTTTTTTAAAAAAAAAAACTACTTTTCTTTTGGTGCAACATGCAATGACTTAGTACTTTAACTAATCAATTTTTTAGATGATTGAAGTTATCATTGAATTGAACTAACTTAAAACTAATAGTATGATTAATGAAATAATTAATATACTTTAATGAATGCAATTAGGCTTGAATGAGAAGCAAATTAGGTAAAAAAACATGATAATTACTTAATTAGGCTAAACTTGTCAAATCCCAAAGCTACCTCAAATTATAGCTTTACCTTATTAACCCTTAAGCCTTTCGCGCGGTAGTTTTAAATCAAAGGCTAGTAATAAGCACACAGCAGCTGCGATAGCAACTAACCAACCCAACTCCCTATTTTCCATTTATAATCCTCCCATACTATATTTTCCTCACAGCCCTGCCTTGCCTATGAGAGAAAAGAGAAAGAGAGAGAACAGATTTTCGGTTTTCTCTCATTCTCTATTTTCTCTAATTTCCTCAAATTGTTTCCTCATTTCTCAATTTTTGGAATAATTTCAGAGCTGCTTCAGGTCAGAGAATTCCTACATTTTCTCATTTTTTGATATTTTTCCTTTGATCCGGAGAATTTTCGCGGAAAATTTTGGAAGTTTGATTTTATCAAATGCTGCTTAGGCATTGTTTTGGAATTGAATTCCTAATTGTTTTCGGCTTGAAAGTGACTTTTCTGACTCCAATTTACGCTTATTTCTTCTTCTACGTTCTTGTAACGGCCGCATTTTCTTTTCTGGTCTTTGCTTTTGAGATTTTTCTGCTAACCTGTGATGGATAAGATGAGGTGTTTTTGTTTGTTATAGGTGTTACATAAACGACGTCGAAACAGCCAAAAACACGAAGTTTTTGGAGCAGAAAATCCAAGTGATTTTCAGAGTTGTCTGTGCCTGGTTGTGATACAGATAATCTGCACATGGAATCAGTGAAGATTCTTCCACCGGCCACCAACATTCCTGGAAAGGGACACTGAATTCTCACTCTCCAAGGTAAAAAAGAAAATTATTATTATTATTATTGTTATTGTTATTATTATATAATAATTCTCTCTTTCTATATTTATATATTTGCAAAATATATTCTATTAAGGGTGTAGAGGAAACAAGAGAAGATCATGGAGTTGTTTGACAGTCTGTTACTTGGGACCATTTAAGAAAACTCCAAATTCACTAATTAAATGACAACTATCTTTGACTATAAATAAGAATAACAGCTTATGAATGGGTGCGTGCATTTGGTCAGGTGTTTAATTTGGCAATTAAAAAAAAATGGGGTTTTTGTTTGAGACAAAGAACTGACCAAATGTGTCGGTGAATTTAGCACTAACCCATGATTAGTTGCTGATGCATATGATTGTAGTTGTTAAGGTTATGTGGCCCTTATGTTATGAAAGAGTCCAGCAAGCTTCTTTTATATATTAAAGCCATACAAAATTCCTACCTTAATATTTTAACTTAGTAAGAAGTAAAAGAAAAAGGGAGGGAGCTGAAGAAAAGAGGCAAAGATGATATAGTTTATGGTCTGCATTAGCATACATTGACTTCTTTACATATGGTATAAATTCCAGTCTTGTAGATATAGAAGGTGAGATATGGGAGCAGCTGAGGAGGAGGAGCCAAGTGGTGCTGAGGAGAAAATTCTCGTTTCCGTTCGGCTGAGACCTTTGAATGAGAAGGAAACTGCAAGGAATGATGTATCAGATTGGGAATGTATCAATGAAAATACAATCATATATAGGAATAATCTTTCTGTTTCAGAGAGGTCCATGTACCCAACTGCCTATACATTTGGTAAGATATTTACTTATATCATAATTAAGTAAATATTGATTTAGGATTTTAATTTCATCTTCAATGTTGTCTAAGATTTGCCAAATTCTGTTGATAGAAAAGGATTAATGCAGTTGCCAAGGTTCGATACAAGTTATCGCATGCACTGCACAGCTAATCTATTGACATAAAGATAAATCTTCTGTTTGATGAATGTTTTTGCTCGAATTTGTTTTTAATGTTGAGAAACTGGATATCATGCTCCCCCCGAGTCAGCAAGCTCTTTTATATATTTAAAGCCATACAAATCCTACCTTAATATTTTAACTTACGTAAGAAGTTAAAAGAAAAAAGGGAAGGGAGGCTGAAAAAAGAGGCAAAGATGATATAGTTTATGTCTGCATTAGCATACATTGAACTTCTTTACATATGGTATAAATTCCATTCTTGTAGTATAATATAGAGTGAGATATGGAGCAGCTGAGGAGGAGGAGCCAAGTGGTGCTGGGAGAAAAAATTCTCCGTTTCCGTTCGGCTGAGACGCTTTGAATGAGAAGGAAAATGCAAGGAATGATGTATCAGATTGGGAAGTGATCAATGAAAAGTACAATCATATATAGGATAATCTTTCTGTGTTCAGAGAGTCCATGTACCCAACGTCCTATACATTTGGTTAGATATTACTTATATCATAATTAAAGTAAATATTGATTAGGATTTTTATGCATCTCAACTGTTGTCTAAATTGCAAATTCTGTTGATACAGAAAAAGGATTAATGCAAGTTTGCCAAGGTTCATACAATATCGCATGCACTGCACAGCTAATCTATTGACATAAAGATAAATCTTCTGTTTGATGAATGTTTTGCCTCGAATTTGTTTTTAATGTTGAGAAAAACGGATATCACTGCTCCCCCCCCCCTCCCCCCCCCCAAAACCCCCCCCCAAAAAATCTACTAATGCTGATTATGACTCACTTTTAGGCTTTGAGCAATGTTTTTATTCTGCTGTCATTCTGAAGTGCTGTATTTTGGCTGTCAATGTTGTTCTTAATGTATTTGTAGAGAGTGTTTTTAGCACTTGATATCATAGAAGATATATAGTTTCCCATACTTAATCTTGTATTTTTCTATTCTTTTGTTAATTTGGTGGTTCTAGACAGAGTATTTAGGCCTGATTGCTCCACAAGGCAGGTATACGAGGAAGGAGCAAAGGAAGTTGCTCTTGCAGTTGTCAGTGGTATAAACTGTAAGTACAACCTCTTCAAGTTTTTCATTGTTCTTATCGGAAGAAACGTCACTCAAAAATTCATTTGTTCTTACTTTTTCTGTCTTTCATTTGGATGATAATTATTTTCAGCAAGTATATTTGCATATGGACAAACAAGTAGTGGAAAGACATATACCATGAGTGGAATTACCGAGTATACTGTAGCAGATATATATGACTATGCTAACAAGGTAATCAAATCAATGCATCCAGCTTTTGATTATTTTTCTTTGGTTTCGACTTGATTTGGTGAAAAAGAAAAATTCTTTTCCCATCTGCAGCACAAGGAAAGAGAATTTATTTTGAAGTTCTCTGCCATGGAGATTTACAATGAATCTGTCAGGGACCTCCTTAGTGTGGATACAACTCCTCTTCGACTTCTAGATGATCCAGAGGTAATTCTCTCTCTCTCTCTCTCATTTTTCTGCTGAAGAACTGCTGCATGCATTTTCCGGCGCAATAACAATCAATGTTAACAGAGGGGGACTGTTGTTGAGAGACTTACAGAGGAAACTCTAAGGGATTGGAATCATTTTATAGAACTTCTATCTATCTGTGAAGGCAAGTCATGTCCTTTGACTAATTTTTTCTAGAGGACTAGTGACTGCATACTTAACAATGACGTGGTGCATTTCTGCAGCTCAGAGACAAATAGGGGAGACTTCCATGAACGAAACAAGTTCCAGATCTCATCAGATTCTGAGACTGGTACAACTTGATGGTTATTTCACTTCAAATTTGTGGTTACTCTGCTAGTTAATTATTTGCTATGTTGTTTACTGATAATGGGTGCATGACAGACAATTGAAAGTTCTGCACGTGAGTTCTTAGGCAATGACAAGTCAAGCAGCCTTGCAGCCACTGTGGTATGAATCATAAAATCATGTAATCACCGATTCATTTGGTAATACTGACAGAAGCATGTAATGATCATTGGTCTCCACAGAATTTTGTTGATCTAGCAGGAAGTGAGCGTGCATCTCAGTCTTTGTCAGCTGGAATGAGGTTGAAAGAAGGGTGTCACATAAATCGCAGTTTACTAACATTGGGAACGGTTATTCGTAAGCTAAGGTTTGCTTTTGCAATTTACTTTTCAACCCTCAAATTTAATAATACTTGAGAAATGATGTTGGAAGCACTGGATTTTATAACACTAGTAATTTTTTTAGTATTTTAAAGAAATATGATTATAAGAATCCAAATTGATCCCATTAAACACATGTTTTTTTTTTTACCTCTCTAAACTTGTCAAATTTCAAATTTTGACATCTATTGACAGAAGTGGAGTTGCAAATTACGTTGTCTGATATCTTTTTTTTTTTTTTTGGTTTTTGGTTTATTTTTTTCCTACACTAAAAGCTTGCATCTTGGAGAACAAGTTGATGAAACAACCAAAAAAACCTATTTCTATGGTTTCCTTTGCTGTCAATACCTGTTTTTCTGTTTTAAAAACACTAAATAAGAAAAATAGTAAGTTTTAATTAGTGATCTTTATTTCATATTTGAGAAACAAAAAAGAAAAACAACCACCTTACAAGATGGGCACCTTATCACTTTTAGTGCAGCCCTGTGAAACTACCCTATCTCATCTTCCTGTAATCCACCGATGAAAGAAAGAAAATTGTATACCAATGCTTTAGTTTATAACATATCTAAGGATAAAACAGGGTGACAAATATAGTCATTTTGAAGCAATTTAACATGTCTGGTTTTTTTCCACATGCCAGCTTATTTGTTTTGTGCATTTACATTGTTCTCTGAATAGTGTCTCTGGATTTTAATACCCAAGTTGTCAGATTATGCAACTTCATGAACTGCTCAAAAAGTAAAAGAAGGCAAAATAAATTGCATTGATGCGCATGCACATCGTAGCAAAATATGATCTCACCATGCATTCCAATAATATGATGTACCAGTAGGAGATACGTTGATGCATGGAATATGGACCAAAGGCTTTAAATCCCGTTCTCCTATAGTTGCTTATTTTTCATTCTTTATGAAGGCTTTTCCTTCCGCCTATTCCTTTTCTTTGACACTAGTAATTCACAGAGGTCACAAAAAACCATCTCAAGTGAAAACTCAAAATACATAGACAATTTATTTAAGCACTTAAAAGTTTGAGCACTCCTCACCAGGCGCAATCTGTTCACTCTCGGTCATGGACTATGTTGTGCTACATAACTTGGAAAACATAGATTCAATTGCCTTGTGACTTCATTATATCATGAACTATTGTAATTCAATATTCCATATAAAAGTCAAGATGTGCATACTAAAATAAATAACTTTGTTGGAATACTATGAAGGATACAGACAACTGACAGAAGCAGCTAGGTCTTTCCAATAGCCTTTTTTTATTTTTTCAAAGCAAAGGTTCTTCATGCAATCATTGGATCGAATCTGCAATTTTTATGTCTCCTTTTTCTTTGTTTTCTTTATTGCCTTTAGTGTTTGAACACAACTCCAATTAAACTGAATATCATATTGGTGCTAATTTATCTAACTTTATGGCTGGAAATGCAGCAAAGGAAGGAATGGGCATATTCCTTTTAGAGATTCAAAGCTGACCCGCATACTGCAGTCCTCCTTAGGAGGCAATGCTAGGACTGCCATCATCTGTACAATAAGCCCTGCACGAAGTCACGTTGAGCAGTCTAGAAACACTCTCCTGTTTGCAAGCTGTGCAAAAGAAGTGACAACAAATGCACGTGTCAATGTGGTCGTATCTGATAAAGCATTGGTAAAGAAACTTCAAAGAGAATTGGCTAGACTGCAGAGTGAGCTGAGAAATACAGGATCAAATTCTGTCATTTCAGATTCCATATCACTATTGAGAGAAAAAGACCTTCAGATTGAAAAGGTGATATCATAAGCTCCTGTTAATTGCTCCTGAGTATCATCTGCCTGCATCTTCAAAATCATGAGAGCACACTTGCATTAGGGAAATAGACTAACAGAGGTACATATCTGGAAAATTGAATGCCAGACGTACATGTACATTGGGCCTATCCATAATTAGTAAATAAGTAATCAATCATCCTTATGTTTATTTATGATGAGAACATGGCTTCAAAATTTAGTTCTCTTCTTGCATTTATATTCTCAACATATCTCCCATCATCTGCAAATGGCATGAACTGGAAACCTCCTTTGAACATGTTCTCTCTGCATCATGTTCATGTCTTTAGTTTTCGTAAATAACTGCCATGAATAAAACCATAGCTGTGAGCATCAACCTCGGAACTTGGTCAAACAGTTCTCTTTTGTGTCCTAGGTAATTTGCAAGGAAGCAAATCTAGGAATCTAGGATTAAGAACCTTGGCCGCCCAGAAAGCATGCCACGGAGGGTAATTGGCTAACCCATGGTTTACCATATTATTGGCACAATTTATGGTTAAGGCTTTAGAATTTAACTTGAGCAGAGAAAGGACTAGCTTGCACTAGAAATTAACCAAATCAAGACTAAATGGATTCAAACTGATAACTAGCCCTCTTTGACTCCCTCATATTGCATAATGGAATTTTTCAAAGCATACTACTTTGACCCATACGTGGAATTAGGGGGGTTCAGCTACCATAATGAGTCTGGTTTCCTCTGTCTCATGTTTTCTTAAAGAAATTCTCTGGTAATTTCCAAAAAATTTTGGTTTGCACTCTTCTTTGTCCTTCTTATCACTTGAATAATGATTCATGCTTTAAATATATTCCAAACATTACATGTCATATGCATCAGGAATTCAGGATATGAATTCATGTATGCAATACCCAGCTACTTTCTTTTTTGGTTTAACCATGAATTTGCGCTTTTATCTCCTCATGCAGCTAAAGAAAGAAGTCTTGGAGCTGAATCAGCAATTAGTACTAGCTCATTTGCAGGTTGAGAATCTATTAAGAGTGGCTGAAGATGATAGATCTTCAACAATCTCAGTATGCATATTTTTACCTTGCTCCCTCTTAAAATCTTATGTTGCTGAAGCATTCAATATCATATCCCTTTACCTACTCTAAGTCTGGTTCCTTGTCCAGGCAGATCAAGATCGTCATTACCCTAAATTGCGAGTGCGTCATTCATTCAAATCTGAAAATTCAGTATCATATTCACCTGTTTCAGAGCAGCCTCACTTCCTACATATTGGCATCAGGTCTTTTGTTGAATCTCAGTGCTCTGTTGGAGACAATAGTAGCATTTCTGATGAGAACTTTATCCAACTTGAAGACTTTGAAGGGGATTATGTTCGAGCGAATTCCTCTCCTGAACTGCCAACATCTATTGCTAATTTTGTTGAAAATGGTGTGCATAAGAAGGATAGCAAAGACCATGCTCTGGAAAATTTAGACAATCCTTGCAAGGAAATCCAATGCATTACAGTTGGAGAGTTTAGCACAAATGGTTATGCAAATTCAGAAATGTTAGAGACTGGACCACAGAGATATGCAGACTCTAATATTTCATCTCCTAATGTAAACACAGGCACCCCAGGATTGACAGAGGCTAAGAATGAAGTTACAGAAATTCAGGAATTAGAGTCACCCTCAATTAAGGAACAGAAAGAGTTGAATGGCTTGGATTCTGATTTTATAGTATCCTCCCCTGAAAAACCATCTCCTAAGGAACAGAAAGAGTTGAATGGCTTGGATTCTGATTCTATAGTACCCTCCCCTGAAAAACCATCTCCTAAGGAACAGAAAGAGTTGAATGACTTCGATTCTGATTCTATAGTACCCTCCCCTGAAAAACCATCTCGATCGCTGCCTGATGAAGGCATGTTTAGGTCAAGAAGCTTGAAAATGGTCAGGAGTAGAAGTTGTAGAGCAAGATTAATGAGCATGCCTACGTATTTCTTAGAGAGGATGGAAAGCAATGAGGGCATAACATCAATGGCGTTTGGGAATGATTTTACCGCGAGAACTGAGAATTCTCAGAGGAAATATTCTGCATTGAAACATGGTGTTGATGTTCGAGAATTTTCAAGAAATGACTCATCGGCTTCTGTTGGTAGCCTTGCTGTTGATGACTATCAATTGCAGAGTATTGTAACTTCTATTGATTGGAAGAGTACTACCAGTGTCAGCAACTCAGATGCGGGAATTAAGTCCTCAGATGATCATTCGGTGAGCATTTTGCCTTTCGTCATGATTTATTTTTCTAATTTATGAAATATATTATGATCTTTTCACATTATTTATGGGTTAATTACAGACCTATTGATAGATATGATTGGAATAGTCTGAGGCCATAAATTTTGGTTATATATCCTGAGATAATTGCCATGGTCAAATCCAGTAATAAGGAAAAATACTGCTCATCTACATTTCCCCTTTCATTAACTTGGATGGTGAAGCAAAATTAGATTTGATTGAGAAGCTAACCACTGATTCCTTTTATGTTGGTTGTCATGATTGATAGGACCAAGAAACAAAATCAAAGTCCGTTGGATCTAAAAAGAATGTAAAAGATGTTGGGCTGGATCCAATTCAAGATGAATTAGATAGTGATCTGAAGTGGCGTTCAGAATTTAAGAGGCTCCAAGGGCAGATTATTGAACTTTGGCATGATTGCAGTGTCTCACTGGTTCACAGGACCTACTTCTTCCTGCTGTATAAAGGTGATCCCACAGATTCTTTCTACATGGAGGTTGAGCTCAGGAAGCTGTCCTTCCTCAAGGACACATTTTCTCGAGGTGATGAAACTATTGTTGATGGAAGAATCGTGAGTCTTGCTTCAAGGTACATTACTTGCACATTTGGGTTGTAGTACATATAAAGTAATCAAGTCAAGTCAAATAAATATAGAGTGCTACTGGAGCTTCAATCAATTAGAATACTTGGGACTCGAACTTGATTTGTATATTTATTTAAATTTGAGCCTGAGTTCAATGGAAAATTGTCAACTTCGACTCGTCTCAGCTCAATTACATTGAAACTTTAAATAAACATACTATTATTATTAAGTAATAGTTCATATTAAGTAATAGCTCAAATAAACCTGAGTGAGCTCAAGCGAGGTCGAGCTTGATTTCGTATATTATTATTATTTAATTATCACATATATAGTAAAAACCTGATTAGACTTGAAATCTACTTGAGTTAATTATGTACTTGTACTTAGCTCCACTCACTATGAGTTCAAGCTTGACTCTTCTAGAACCTGGTTGATCTCGAATATTTTGCAAGTCCATGTACCTCTGAGTGACATAACTTGTATGTAGATAAGCTTATAGGTATCTGTACTTTTGCATTAAGATGATATATTTTCCTTTGTGAACAGCAAGAGGGCCTTGGATCAAGAGAGACAGATGCTATGTAGACAGATGCAGAAGAGCCTCTCCAAAGAAGAGAGGGAGAACCTTTTTCTGAAATGGGGTATTTCATTGAGTTCAAACAATAGAAGGGTGCAATTGGTTCATCAACTATGGACTAAGACAACAGACATGGACCATATAACCGAGAGCGCTGCTGTTGTAGCCAAACTGGTTGGTTTTGAAGGGCAAGAGAAAACTTCGAAGGAGATGTTCGGACTTCTGAATGTCACACCACAACTCCTAAACAGGAGAAAATCATCCATTTGGAGGCGCCGTGTATTATCTCTTCTGTAAGTAATTTGTGGAATACCATAGAGTAAAATTTCATGGCTAATCGATGATTCAACAGCACATATACACATAGATAAGTCTTCAATTTAAACGTATTTTTTTCATTTGCATTTTTTTTTTTTTAATTCTAACTGCAATTGTTTGTGAGAGAAATTGTAAATCTGTTCATGCTAGAAATGATAAACCATTGAAAGGCTAATAAGTCCCTTCTCTCTTTTTACTTTATTTTATTTTTTTGTGTGTAATCAAGATGAGATTATCTATAATAACTATGAGAGTGTTACATATGATTCTGTATGAGGTTCAGATGAAAGTTTCTTGATTTTACTAATGAAATGTATAAATTACGAAGGAATGAATCTGTACTACACATGCCTTCCCCTCGTTCATGCCATTTTCAGCTTCTTCTTTTCTTATTGCCATTTTTCATTTTTTTTTTTTTTCTAAATTTCCTTTTTCCACTTTCTCTTGCAACTTCTCAATGTTAGCATCCTTTTACCATTTTGTATTTAGATATCAATCTACTTCCCTGATACTGTGTGCTACATTCCTTCTTTCTGTTCTGGTCAATTTTTAGTAGTTGCTGTCGATCCAGTTGAAGGGAGAGGAGATGTCAAAGTTTTGAACTCCTAAATTTCTTCTGCATTAATGATTGAACTATTGGCCTAATGATCTGCTCTGCCCATAATTGTAAGCAAGCAGTATTTTTGCAGTTTTTACTCGTTCTTACCTGGTATAGTTACAATGCTTTCTGTATAGCTTGGAAGAATGTTGCAACTTCTTGCCTTTGATCTGCTCTGCCCTCAGGATGTACATTGCTTTACAGTATACTATATTATTTTTCATATAAACTGCCTTTGGTATTAGTTTTGTGCCTGGGCGCGATGAAGTTAACAGTAAGAAATGGAGCAACAGAATGAATATCAGCAACTCAAAAACTTCTTGTTTGCAAATGTATGGGACACACTGAAATTTAAATTATGTTCATAGTTGAGTTTAATAAAATTAAATTTATTGATTTAAAATTATTTAAACTGCTTTCCTTTTTGTTAGTAAATTTTTATTGTTTCTTAATCTATTGGAGATTCTATTAACATTCTTAACTATTATTATTCAGCCCCAAGAATTTGTTCAGCTGACCTAATTGAGAAATTGAGTTTGGGGGTGCATAATTAAGTCCTACGGAGAAGAAATTTCATTTTAGTAGATGCGTAAGTCAAATTATGCATTGAAATAGAATTGATTGGTTGGTACACTTAGGTCTGGCCATTTCTCCGGTTTAACCGAAATCAAATTGGGAAGAGCAAAACTCAAATCAGAAATTGAACCCTGTTTAAGTTTCAATTCTCTCCCAAAGGTGCTAAAACTTGAATTGACCTGAAACTATTGATTGAATTGAAGGCCTTTTGCCAAAATCAGGTAGAACTCAAAAATAGCTGAATCGAAACTTACTCCAATTAGGTCCTGAACTGCCGGTTCATCGAGCTGAAACCGGCCACCCCATAGGTACATCTTAAGGTAATTGCACACAAGTCATGAAACTTGACTTCCCCTTAAAATTATAATAGTCAGTAACCATCCAGAAAATTAAAATATATATATATATATATATAGTCGTAAGAGCAATACCATCCAGAAAATTAAAATAATATAATATATATAATATATATATATGTTCTATATATATATATATATATATATGTTATTTGTATTTTTCTGTTCCAAAATAAAAGCTTACATGAGAATGAAGTGTAGAAAGGAATATGCATTGCAGGCCAACTCATTTTGCTTTACATTTTTATTAAAAAAAGGTTCTAATTCGGCAACTGTCCATGGCGGCTCTCTATAAACTTTTTTCTACCGTCCATTTGTCTTTCTTGCTGTTTCATCCAATATGTAGACTCTCCAATGTCTTATTAGCAGGAGGACTCCATAGTCAATAGTCAATAGCACAAAGTCTATCTATAAATTTCTCACGACCAATTCAAACAAATAACATGTTTACTTTTCTTCTATTAAATACCCAATTTCCTTTTAAATTATACCCCAAATTTAAAACTTTTGTATCAATTATACCCTAAGTTAAAATGGAAAAAGACAATAAATGTCATTTTATATTGATTTTGGAAAGTTTGCATGTGTATATTATATAAATTAGCATGTTTTTATAAAGTTGTCATAGTTTTGTGAAAGAGCCCCTATCCTGTCTCTAATCCGTATATGTGCTCTCTATGTTTTTTTTTTTTTTTTTTTTTTTTCTATGTTTTTTTTTTTTTTTTTTTTTTTTAAACTCATAATAATAATAATAATAAATAATAATATAATAAAGATTAAACTTTTTTTTTTTTTTTTTTTTTTTTTAACTCATAATAATAATAATAATAATAATAATAATAATAAAGATTAAACTTGTATAATGTACGAGTCTTTTATGCATGGTCACTGGAGGGGGGCATGAGCAGGATAGTGCTTCGAGAATCCCATATTGGTTATGAAAAATGTGCACATCGTAGATTATATGGATTATCATGGCCTTATAAAATTTAATAGTTTTGTGAAAGAATGTCAGGTTTGTTAATTATGTGTATTTTACGTATTCTATTTTAATTAATTAATAATTAATAACTAAATAGAAAAGGTGCTAAAATGTCAAATTGACTTTTGAACTATATAATATAAATCTAATTATTAATTTACCTTCTAAATTATAAATGGAATTAACTGGATTTTTCAATTATAAAAATTTAATAAATTATAATTAATCAAACTCAATTAATCCATTTTACGAAGTTATAGAATCCAATTAAAATTTTAAACTAAATTGGCCATATGATGTGTTAATTTCAAATGCGAATTTGATACTCACCCTTCTAACTAATATAACAATATTTTTTTTTAATCTTGATTAGGGGTACAATTAATATTATATTTTCAAATTTGGGATTATAACTAGTAAAAAAAAGTACAAGGCACAATTTATAAAATGCAAAAACTTTGGGCAAAACTTTTATCATTAACCTAAATTTCAAAAAGAAAAAAACAAATTCCATTCGTTAGTTCCAGAGAATATGTACTCATGTAACTCCACCTTATCCCTTTCGTTGATCATTATTTTCCCTTGTTTTCTTTTCTTTTCTTTTCTCAGAATATTGTTATGGATAGTAAAAATTGCATAGATAAGCTATTTGGGTCAACAATTTTCTGGGTATTCATGGGCCTTCAAGCAGCATGTACAGGAGGATTTATAGTTATAGCAGTGAGTATGGATATAAAGTACATAAACGAAGAAGACAGTCCAGGAACTACCTTCATAGCCATAGCTACAGTTGTTGGCATTCCTGTTGCTTGCTTTTGTTTCCTTTTTGCTGGTGCAGCCTTTTTCAATGTCTTTCATAAATTTTCTTCCAAGAAATCTTCTTCTGTTTCTAATTCTTCATTATTATCTTCTTCTAATTCACTGCCTAAGAACAAGGTTTCTACTTTTATGGCACAAGAAGTTCAATCCATGGCCATGGTCTAGCTATTTGTTATTATCGTTATTATTTTGAGTTTAATTTCTTGAGAATTGCTTATTCATTCTATTATTTCTTATTTTGTTGTTTTGTCTTGCAATAGATATGATTTAGGAAAGTTTATGGTGCTTCGAGATTTTTTTTTTTTTTTTTTTTTTTTTTTTTTTCGAGATTTTTTTATTTTTTTTTTTTTTTTTTTTGGTTTGGGGAGATGTTATTTTTTTTTTTTTTTTTTTTTTTTTTTTGGTTTGGGGAGATGTAGATTTTTGTTAATTTGTTTAATATTTAGACTTCTACTCTTTATTTTTCATGAATGAAATTATCATTCAGAAAATGGATTCTTATTAGAATCCGTTGTGTCTATCCCTCAAATCCGAGTGGACATTAAGGCCTCATTTGATTTAAGTCCACCTATTTTTCCGGAAAGTTTAATTTTCAGGGAAATAACTTCCTGAGAATTATAGAGTGATTATGTTTAATTGAACTATTGACTTCCAAAGAAATAAAGATATATTAATAAAATTTTACATGTAAAATGTCAATAATAACCCTCTAATGAATTTGAGTGTATTAGTTGATTCATTGAAAACACCTTTGAAGCACATTTTTTTATATATATTTCCCACCGTTCAACTCATTTTGTATTCAATATACTATTTTTTTATATATATATTAATAAAGAAAATAGTGTTGTTGGGACTTGGAAAAGATAAATGATAAAGAAAGGAGAAAAACTGATAGCATTAAAAGTAAGGCACGTTAAAAGCAAGGGTAAAATTGAATTTTTCTAATTTCTAAAAGTCAAGAAGTATATTTCCCGGGGCGAGGGGTAACTTACTTTCCATATAATCCAGAAAGTAAGAGTTTCAAGTTTTCAAAATTTTTATATTTTTGGGAACCAAACAAATGGGTATTTCTCGCTTCAACTTCAAGTTCCCAAGTTAAGTTATTCTCGATTAAATTAGGCGTAAGATAAAAATATTATAACACAAAAGAAAATTACTTCGCTTTATAATTTAGTTAATATTTTAAGAATTGTAATAATAAGACGAGGAATAAGTTCATTTTATCATTTATCAGGTGAGCGAGCATTGAAATAAAAGAAAAATAAGGTTCAATAAAAAAATAAAAAATAATAATAAAAGAAGAAAATGTGAAAGTTTTTAAAATTACATCTAATGTGTTGGATTCATTTGCTCGAGGTTTATTACATTATAAGTACATTTACCATTAAGCTATATTTTAGTGTGTTGTATGATGTAATTAATTAAATTATTTTTATATTTTGTATTTAATTAATACTATCCTTTTTAATAATCATGATAAATCAAGCTATCTTTAAATAAATATTAATAAAATAATTAATTATATTTGGCAACAATATTTAAAGTACTAATCAAAACGTTATCTTTATTTTTTATATTGTTCAGCACTTAATTTATATATTAGTGTTACTTCCGTTAGCATTTTAGTTGATTATTAGTAAACTAAACTACTAGAATACTAAAACAGTTACTATTGCTACATAAATATTTAAGCTGTTTAAAATTTACTTGAATACTTTTGTTAAATACTATTACTTATTTTTAAATTAACTTAAAATTTAAACAATGGATTTTAAATAAAAATTTAAAAGCGAGTAGTTAAACTCATAAAATATTTTGATTGTAAAACTTTTATTTTAATTTTATCTAATGATATATATTATGACTATATGATATGACTTCGATTTGAAGGGATGGTATTTACATGGAATTTAGAATTTAATTAAATTGTTTAGTTTTAAAATTAATAATTCGGGTCATTGAAGATATGAACAGCTAAACCATTTAGTAAAAGTCAAAATTAGTATTATATATATATATATAATATTTCTCAAATGAAAATGGGCAATTTATATAAATAAAATTAACATTAATTTTTATTAAATGAAAATGGGCAAATTTATATAAATAAAATTAACATTAATTTTTTATTAATATTTTTATCTTTGAAATTTTTTAATTTGAGTTCATTTAGAAAAAAAAAGTTATAAAATATAATTTATAATAGATAATTATTATTGAGTTTTAAATAGTAAAAATATTATTATTTTATTGTTGAACTAGTAAAATAATAAAAAATTATTATTCCTGAAATGTATTACCCTGAATTTTTTATTTTCAATGTAATACCCTGAATTTTTATTTTCAAACATTATCCAATTAAATTTAATGAACCGACAGCTTGGAAATTAATATTAATATTTTAGTGCGAATACTGTAATAAACCGAACCGAAAATCGATTGAAAAATTCAAAAACCAATTGAAAACCAAAGATTTGGGCCGAATCGAATTGAATCGAACCGGTTCGACCCAAACCATCTAGAAACCTTCTCCCTCTATATGCAGCGCATGCCTCACCCCTTCCCTCACCATCTCTGCACCTCCAGCCAGCCACCGACAACCCTCAGCCACCCCTGCCGCCGCCTTCCTCCTCCTTTCTTCTTCATCTTCTTTCTTTCTTTCTTTTCTTTTATTTCTTCTCCTTCCTTCTTCCCTGCGTCTGTCTGCGTGTGACTGGCGAGAGACAGAGCAGGTCCGGCGCGCGCCACCCAGCCCTCGCGCACCACCTCGCCGCCACTCCACGCCGCAGCAGCTTCGCCGTCGCCGCTCTTCTCCGTTCGACGCTAGCAAGATCGACAGTCGCAAAGGACTGTGGCCTCACCAGATCGAGTCGCGCCACTGCCTCCATCGCAGCTGCGCCGCCAGCCGCGCCTCCGCCCTCTGCCAGACCACCCAGCCACCGCTGCAGCTCGCTGTCGCAGAAGCTCCACCAGATCGCACCACCGCTGCAGCTCAGGCCGTTTTCACATCGGTCTCAGGTGGTCCAGCCACTCCGACCCGACTCCGGCCATTCATTTACAGTCAGATCCGGCCACCGACGTTCACTGCTCTCCGATCCGGCACACGTAAAATCCCGATCTAGCAAGAAAAATATATTTTTGGGGTAAATTTTAATAATTTTAGTTCATTAATTTAATTTTAGTAACTCTCGTTAATTAAATTAATTTTAATAATCTTTGATTAGTTCATTTAGTTTAGCAATTTTGATAAGTTAAATTTATTTAATTTAGTGTTGATTTATTGATTAATTAAAATCACTTGATTGATTAAAATGAAATTCTAGTAATAAATAAAATTGTTGGGAAAGTATGATTTATGGAATTAAAGAAGAAAATTTATGAATTAATGTTAATATGGAGAATATGGAGGATGGGAATAATTGACTGGATTAATTGCCCGATAGATGGGCCGTGAGAATTTGATAGTTGATTGAATGAACTGATTGGTGGATAGTTAAAATTTTAGGGTAAGTGCCGCCAAAATATCGGTAGAAAATAAAATAAATTTCGGTAGAAAAATAAAAATAGAAATTAATATCGAGAGTAGATTACGTAGAAAAATTTAGAATAGTTATTTATATAAATGAGAAAACCCAAATGTATATGCAGTGAATTAAATGATCAGTAACTGAAATAAATAAACGATTGTGAAATATAAGTTTTGAATTAAAATTCTTATTTAGAATTTTCTTATTTATTTTAAAGGTTTATAAAATACCAAAAAGCGAGGACAAAAGCTGGAAGCATGTGGCTAAAAAGGCTGTCCTTTTAAAGGACAATAAAGAACAGTGAGTAGTGTTAGATAACTAGTATCATCTGTCTGCATTCATGCATTCACGGCTAAATGTTATCATGCATTATTTAAAGGACAATAAAGAACAGTGTAGTAGTGTTAAGAACAGTGAGTAGTGTTAGATAACTAGTATCATCTGTCTGCATTCATGCATTCACGGCTAAATGTTATCATGCATTAATTTATTGAATTGCCATATTATGATGCACTATTTGTTGATATTAAATATTGCTTGATTGCTTGTGATGTGATATTGCTGTACCTTGTTTGTGTGGAATTGGGATGAAGTGGGTCACCATGAGTTTGTGAGACTGTTACTGTTATATGGATCCTGATTATGATTACTGTTAGCCGGGTAAATGGGAGATCGGCGCCCCCGTGTGCACCTACTGATACTGATTTACTGATAACTGATAAGACTGGATTATATGGACCGCAGAGTAGCCTCTTTGGGCGGTACTGATGTCTAGATTGATTGTTGCCCGTAGGGTGGCCTCCTGTTGTGGTTTGCGGCCTGGATGATCTAGATTTGAGGGAGACGATCAGGATGCCGCCTGTTCGTTGTAAAAAAAAAAAAAAAAAATCGTTGTAAAAAAAAAAAAAAAACAGAGGATGGAAAAATACTGAGAGAACCAGTCGTGTGAGGATTATACCGGTTAGCCAGAATGAGGGATTGGCTACTTGGAGATGGAAGGCAAAACGAAAGTCTTAGCTTTCTATTTCATAGAAACAAAATACTATGGAGAGATAAACTTTAAATCTATCGTTGAAGTCCGACCATAGCGATGTAAACCTCATCGCCAACATCAGGCTTAACAGCTCGGCAATCTGCTGCAGGCGAAAGTGGTTCGGCCACCATTGGCTCTCGGAACAATCCACATGCTCCAAATTTCGTTTGTTCTTTTTTTTCTTTATTTGTTGGTTTGATTTGAATCATGGTAATTACTCAAACCAGTTCGTCGGTTCTTACATAATTTTCATCGTTTCTCAGTGATTTTTTTTCTCTCATTTTTACTATCTAATCCAGACCGAACCATAGTCCAGTTTCTAACTACACCGGTCAGAAATTGGTCCGGTTCAATTTTAAGAACAATGGTTAATAGTAATATGTACGATAAGTAAATTGCCAAAATTTTCAAATTATAATGATTTTTATATTATAAGAGAACAGACATGATCATTTTTTATTGAAATAAATCAAATTAACGAAGAAACTTAACCATTGATCATTTTTTATATATAAATTAATAGTAAATCAATTATATATATTACAAAATTAACTATTCAAATTGTTTATAATTATGCATTAAAAAATCATTGGAAAACTCATTTAAGCTTTACTTATATAAATTTAAAAATTTAATTCATTTAAGCTTTACTTATATAAATTTAAAAATTTAATTTAACAAATTTTAAATGAATAACTAAAATTTAAATTCTGGCAAGAGTATAATTAAAAAATAATAGAAAAGTTAAGCAAGAAAATAATGTTAGGTAAAATATAACTAAATAATAATAAAAGGAATTAAGTGAAAAAAATCTATTGTGGTAAGAATTTTATTAAAACATAATAAAAGCAATAAAAAGAAAACATTGTACGATAAAAATGTAATTAACAAAAAGTAAAAGTTTTTAATGGATAAATCACTATTACGGCAAGTGATTTTCCATGCTGCTTATTTATATATTTATATAGTCTATACTATATATAAAAATGGAAATGAGAGGGAGAATAATAAAATTAATTGGGTCATCCTGAAATTTAAGATGTTTTAAATTATCGTTACTGATGGTTAAATAAAAAATTACAGTTTATTAATTTATTGGATGTAATTTATTTTTTAATAAATATATATGATAATCGGTCATTTGAAAATTTTTATATTTTATTTTTTTTATTTTTTGAATTTATTTATTTATTTGATTTCATTTTGATTTAATTTTACATATTTATTTAAGGGAGAATAAAAAAAGAAAAATATTTTTTTATTAATACTTTTTTTTTAATAGTTTGAATGATTTGATTGGATATATTTTTTAAACATGAAAATTTCAAATAGAATAAAATTTTAAATATAAATTTTTAAAATTAATATTTCAATTATCAATACAATATCCAAGTACTAATTTAAATAATCATATTTAACCAGTTTCACTACGTTTGCAACAGCAACTAAGGTTTCATTTTCTTTAGATTTACATCTAACTCAATTAACATAATTTAATAGAATAAATAATTTAATACTTTAGGTTCTAGCGAAAATTAATTAACAATGTTAACTGAAAAGTTCAATTAAATCTAGAATCATGGTTTGCAGCTCACTGATTGGGAAACCAATTATATCATCGTGTTCAGTTAATCGAGGAGAGCATTCTGTCCTCTCCATTTAATTTATCTAATATTCTCTTGTATATATTTAAGTGAAATATATAAAATTTATATATATATAATATATAATTAAAATTTTATTTAGGTTTTTGAATGGATATAAATATTTATAAAAATTATTTTTAAATAAATACATATAGATTAATAAACATTCAAAAAGCTTTTAAGTTTTTATCTTTTTTTAAATTAATTTTTTAATAAATATAATTATGAATAATGAGACATTTGCAAAATTTTTAATATTTATTTTTTAAATTTATTATTTATTTAATTTTATTTTTGATTATAATTTAAAAATTTTTTATTTAGGAGGGAGATAAAATAGAAAAATTATTTTATAAACTATTTTTTTTTTTATGTTTGTATAATTTTGTTGGATATATTTTTTAAAAAATAAATTTTTAAATTTTTTAAATATAAAATTTTTTGAAAATTTTGAAATTATATTACATATAAATATTCAAATATTTAATTTCTTTTTAGTTCTTTCTATGGAAAAAATAATATAATTTCACGATAAAGTGGTGTAAATGAGAATATTTGATAATTTTTTCATTCACTTTCTTTTTCTTATAGACCATTATCTAAGACAAAAAATAGTTATCTAATATTTTTTTTATTACAGAAACAATATGTGATATTTTCTTTTATGATACTCTTAGAAATAATCCGTAATCGGATTATGGCAATAAAGGGAAAAAGAATCTTATATAATAATAAAAATATTAAATATTAAATTGATCAAATAATTTAAAAATATTTTTCTATAAATATTATTTTTTTTCTTTGTGTTCGTATAATTTGATTTGATATATTTTTTAAAAACAAATTTTCAAATAGAAAAAATTTTTAAATATAAATTTTTGAAATTATAAATTATATTACATATAGATATTCTGATCATTTAATTTTTTTTTAGTTCTTTCTCATGAAAAAAAAAAAAAATTTCATGATAAACGTGGTGTATTTGAGAATATTCAATTAATTTTTTTTCTTCACTTTCTTCTTTCTTATAGATGAATTACTTCTAAGATGAAAAAAATAGTTACCTAATATTTTTTTATTAATTAGAAAAGAATAAGTGTGATATTTTTGTTTTATAATCTCTCAGAAATAAATCGGATTATGGCAATAAAGGTAAAAAAAATTTATTAATATAAGAAATAATAAATAATAAATATTTAATTGATCTAATAGTTTATGTGAAATTTGATATTTCTTTTAATATTCTCTTGAATATATTTATGTGAAATATATACATATATTTAAACTATTTATCCCAAGAATAGAGAGAGAAAGAAAATAATAAATAGTAAGTAAAAAGGAATTATAAAATACATTTTACCTATTTTGCACTTAGTTGGAGTTATTCAATATGTTCAAAAAATATTATTGTTAGATTAATTAATCATGTAAGATTTCCTTAAAAAAAAGAGAAATTATATCCCTTTGCAATTTTAGGGATATTTTTTAATGTTAAAGATATTAAAACATCGAGTAAAACTGATTTACGTTAGTTTTTAGTTTGCATAGATTTTTTTTTTTTTTTGGTCTTTGTTTTTAGTAAATTTTTTTTTTGGTCTTTGTTTTTAGTAAAATGCTTAAATTAACCAACCTACAAAGTGTATGTAAAACTGATTGAACTAATTAGATTTTGAAGTATATTTAATTTGAGGCTTTTTTTCGTTTTAAAAATTCACTTGAATTTTGATTTAGTTTAGTGTGATTTTAAATTAAGGCGATCGTGTATGCTCACGCACCTAAAAGTAGTTTCAAAAGTTATTCCTCATTTTATTAAGTAAAACCACTTGATTAAAGATTATGAAGCAAAACTTCTTTACAATATCATATATAATGATTTTCTTATTTGGTCAAACATGTAAAAACTTAATATTCTTGTAATTATTCATAAATTCTATGGAATATTAACGATTTTATTTGAATCTTATTTGGTTTAAATGAAGTATATATAATTTATATATAAGTTTATTTATTTTTTATATTTAATATAAGCAAAAGTTTACTAGATTTCAGATTTTTTATTTATTAAATTGATTAGATTTCAGATTTTTTATTTATTAAATTGATTATATTTGAATTTTTTTTTTAAATTGACAAACTTTGTAAATAATTTTTAAACTTAAAAGGTATACAAATTATTAAATTCAATGATTTTAAATTACATTACTTAAACTCATAGGTACATTTAATTTGATTAAAATATTTAACTTATTTTTAACTATTTATGCATTCACAATAAAAAGATAAACTTCTAATATTAAAAAGATAAACAATATAAGAGAGAAATAATAATAAATAGTTAATATTGTATATGAAAATAAACAAGTACAAACTACGAGTATTACATGTGCAACAGATATATGCAATAGAAAAGTTAAATGCACGTCATAAAAAAAACTAGAATATATTTTAAATATTTGATTATGTTTTTTATTATAATTTAAAACACTTTATTTAGGAGAGAATAAAAAAAAAAGTAAATTCTTTTATAATATTATGTTTTTATGTTTATATAATTTGATTTGATATATTTTTAAAAAAATGAATTTTAAATATAATATATATAATTAAGCCTTTTAAAGTTTAAAATTTTTACTTTTTAAAATTTATTTTAAATAAATTGAACATATGTATGTGTATGATGACAAACAGTTGAAAATTTTAATTTTAAAAATATATATAATGTTTTATTATTATTATTATTATTTTATTATTTTATATTATTATTATTATTATTATATATTAAAACGTACTTATCAGGTGATATTGTAGAATTAATACATATACAAATTATTATAAATTTTAGATAAAGGACCATATAATAAAAATCTAAATAATATAAAATAAAAATTATAATCAATATCTAATATAAAACATAAAAATGAGTATAAATAACAAGTTGATAGAGACTTGGTTTAAAGTAATGCAATGGAAGTAAATGTTTCTCCTTTTATTTTTAACTTGTTTTTGCATGGATTTTTATAACCAGTGATTGGGGAATTTAGAGTTTGGATTGTGAGGTTCGATATCCTCAATTATTTTATTTTCAAGTTATGCTATTTTTAGTGTGTGAATGAGAAGCAAGAGTGATTTTCTTTTTTCAATTTTTTATTTGTTTGTTGTTTTTTATTTTTCATATTCACACACACACACACACACACACATATATCACACAGCACACACATATATATATATATTATGATATGATAGTATATATTTCTATATATATATATATAATATGTATTATTCCTTTCCTTTGTCACGAATGAAAGAAGTACAAGTTTTAGCATAAATATTTATTGATTCTTTTCTTAACTTGATGATCAACACCAGCAAGATTGAGGAATAGAAAAAAAAGCATTCGTCTTTGTGGATAAAATTAATATTCTAATATCAAAATACAATCAACGTAACTACTAAGGAACATAAGATGCTAAAAGATATTATATTGGAATGATAGTTAAATTTCAAATGAGATCTTAGCAAGAAAACAGAACATATTGTCAAGCTTGAAAATTCAAAATAGAAAAATGGAAATATCACATGAGAAGGATAATCAAGAACAATCAAAATTCCCAATCATCATAGCAATGATGGGTCCTTCAAGTATAAAAAAGAGCGAAATATCTCGTAAAATAGCTGCATTTCTTCAATATCCTCTAATTGATGAAGAAGATATCACCCCTTACCTTCAAAATTTCATTCCAAGCTCCTCCATTGACAGCTCCTCCATTGAATCTTACCTCTTGCTTTTTAAAATTGCCCTCTCAAATCTGTTCAACCCAACTTCGATTCAAAAAACTCGGAGTTATCCTCAATAATCCACTATCTTAATAATACCCAATTCGTATGATTTAGTGCAAACTTGCAATTCTAAAGATGTCTCTCTTAATTATGCATCGAGTGTAAAACTCAAAACGACAATGTTCAATGCCCGTTTGTTTCAATATAATATTATGCAAAAGTACCCAAAATGTAGTATCGAGATTACAAAAACTTTTGGTCGTAGAGGACTTTGTCGCAGAAATTATTCAAGGCTATAGAATCACATCATGGTCAAGCTGTTGATCAATGCTTCTAAAGGTAATGTTGGATCTTATTGAGAACCGACTTTTTCACAGAGAGACATGCCACAATGATATTTTTCTTCGATTGAAGACATTCCATTTCTAGTTTTGAGAAGCTCGAATGCAAACTGTGTTTGCAAACAACTCATTTCTGGTAA
>NW_023591387.1:789292-863465 GCF_014843425.1 Jatropha curcas | reverse complement strand
ATGTTTCTCGAGTGCCAATTTAATTTATTTGACTTTAATTATTATTTCGACAAAATATCTTAATTTATTTGGTTGACATGATGTTTCTGGAGTTCTCATTTAATTTATATATAACTTTAATTATTATTTGGGCATGATAGTCTAAAGCCATATTATAAAATATTATTGGATAAAGATTTTAATTATTATTTTGAGCATGTTAGCCTAAAGCTATATTAAAAAAATATTATTGGTTAATGTTATAATTAATATTTGATTACGTTAGTCTGTGTCTATATCAAAAAAATAAAATTACTATTATTTTTAATTATTATTGGGTATGCTAGCCTAAGAGCTATATTAGAAAAGGTAATTGATGTTTAACTTTAATTTTTATTTAGCATAGTACCCTAGTTTATTTGATTGACAGGATATTTCTGGAGTACCCATTTAAATTTTTATTTGATTTTAATTATTATTTTTAGCATGTTAGCCTAAAGCTATATAAAAAAAATATTAGTGGTTAATGTTATAATTAATATTTGAGTATGTTAGCCTATGGCTATATCGAAAAAAATTAAATGGGCTATTATTTTTAATCATTTTTTTGGTATGTTAGCATGAGAGCTATATTAGAAAAGGTAATTAGTCTTTGACCTTAATTTTTATTTTGCATGTTAGGCATATATAGGCATATATATTAAAAATATATATAGATATTATATATATATATATATATATATATATATATAGTATATATATACTATATATATATATAGGTTGAATTTTTCTTGTTCAAAATATAAATCTTTTTACAAAAAATTGAGCAATATAAGATGGCAAAGTTACGTTAATAAATTTAATAGAAGTCAAAGTTTCTAGATATACAGGGTTCATCCTGCTTCTGTGTTACAGATGACAATTGAAAACGCTCTTCAAATATACCATTCAGTCATTTATGCAAAATAATAAAAGATACTAACCTAAACCTATTATTCAAACATAAAACCTATTATTCAAACATTAGTCAAACCTAGATTTTCTACTTCAGATCTCCCAAATTCAGGTCAGTCCCTTAAAATGAAAGGGGTTGATTATAGTTCTCCAATCCCACAAGCAGTCTATAATTCAATAGAAAATTATGTTAATCAGCAATCAAATTTGGCTCATTCTTCACCTGAATCACCAACAGCTTCAGCTATAACTGAAAATATACATGAGATAAATAGAGAACTAAATGTGCTTAGTAAAGAAGATATTGAGAAAGGACTCATAAAAGAAATAACAAAAACCAAAAATTTGATGAAACTCAACAAGATCTTAAAAACTCATACATTTGAGGATTTAAAAGATGAATATTTAAATTATAAATTTACAACTCAAACTAAAATAAAATTTTTACATTGGTTTGCAAAAACTAAAGAAGATTGTTCCAATAAAAGCCTAAATCTCATCACTGTTAGAGATAAGAGACCAGAATGGATTGTAAATGATAGAACTATACAAAGTGATTTTCCACCTAAAACAATTAGTAAACTAAAGTATCAAGATAATGAAATTGTTTGTGCCCCATATAAAATAGCTAGAGATAATGATACAGATAAAAAACTAATAGAACAAAATAATTTTAGTAATGCAAGTTAGTAATGCAAGTTTGATTTGTTTAAATACACAATTAAAACGAATAGAAAATTTGTTAGAAGAAAAACCCAATTTAGATAATAATGTAAAAGGTAAAGAAAAGATAAAATCTCACATATTTAAACCATATCGACTTTCTCTATCTAGTCAAAAGGAATTACAAAATAAATTTATAGGAACATTAAAAGATCAATTAAGTAAACTCGAATTATATTCAGAATCTACGCAACATGTAGCACCTGAAACCCCTCAAACATCTAGAAATATAAATATAATAGAAGGAAACTCTTACTCTGAAATCAGTGAACCTGAATCAGAAGACATAAAACAATTTGAAATCAATCCCATATCACATAGAGAAATAGTAAATAGAGCACCAGATTTAGGCTTAATAGATAAACCAAATCACATATCTCAATTCAAATATAATGCTACTACAATTTATGAATGGTGAATGAGGAATATAAGAGTGGATTATCTTGATTTAATAATCTTAAGCATTACTGCAACAAATGACTATGGCAGCGGAAATGCCTATAAAACTCAGTCAATATATTCAGATAGGCTATAGCAATAAATAATTGTAGTGCGATTTACAGGGCCAATTAACAAGGTTGGTTGGGATTATCACCTAACTGACCAACAACATTCTAGAAATTTTAAAACTCCATTCAACGTTAAATGATGAAGGAGAACCAATCTATGATGAAATGGTCTGAAACTATAACCAAGGCCCAATTGATAATTATTCGTCAACATGTAATTCTCAACTATTTCATACATTTTATAGAGAATCCCATCACATTTTAAAAGATAAAAATGCCAGAGTATTATTAAGCCAATCTAAAAAATGATAAAAAATTTAAGTGGGACTTTCAATATTATAAACTACTTCCTTATAGATTTAATGTTAAGGGAAGACTCTAACCAAAGCTTTTGGAAAGAAAAGTTTTTGGCTGGATTACCTTATTTCTTAGGAGAAAAAGTTAGGAATAATATTAAACAACACTATGGACAACCGATACCATATACTAAATTAACTTATGGCCAATTAATTAGTATAATTCAAAAAGAAGGCTTACAGATTTGTCATGACTTAAAATTGCAGAGAACAATAAAATATGAAATGCAGAAAACCAAAAAATAGTTAGGATCATTTTGTAAACAATTTGATTATAGCATAACTACTTCACAGAAATGTAATGGACAATGTTCAAAAATACCTAAACCTAAAAAACAGCATAGAAATAAATATCATAAAAGACAGTATAGGTCTACACCTAGTGAAGATAAATTCTATTCGAAAGAAAAATATAAACCCCATAGGAAGCCTAAAAGAAAGCAACAATCTAAAACTGTCAATAAAACTTCTTTTAAAGATTTAACTTGTTATAATTGTGGTAAAAAAGGACATACTTCTAAATTTTGTAAATTTAACCAAAAATTAAATGAATTACATTTGGAAGAAGAAGTTTTAAACAAAATTTATGAACTGTATCTGGATTCTGATACTTCCGAGCCTGAAATTAGTGAAAGTGATAATCAAATAGATGAATTAGGAACAACAACTAGTTCATCAGAATATTCTATAAACATGTTAACTAAAGACCAAAGCACACTTTTAGAATTAGTAAATACTATCGATGATCAGGAAACTAAAGCAAAACTTCTCAGGAAATTAATTAAAAGTTTTAACTGATATTGAAACTAAAACCCAACTTCTTAAAAAATTAATAAAAAGTTTTGATGAAGAAAAAGAACTAAAAGAAATAACTCCTAAATTACAAACTAACACCTATGATTTGACTACTATATTAAATAAAAATAAAAAAGTAGAAATAGATATCTCCACTAAAGAATTACAAAAAGAAATTAGAATTCTAAAGCATGAAGTCAACGAACTAAAAGGACAATTTCAACAGAATGCTAGAAAAATAAAGCTATTAGAATCTCAACTCATATCTAGCTCCTCTTCTGAAGAACCAGATGATGAAATAAAAGATGAAATAAACCAATTAGAAGAAGAAGAAGTAAATCCTAATTTTCTATTTCTTTTGCAAGAAATTACTTCAAGAAAATATTTAGTAAAAAAAAACATTAAAATAGCCCCTGACTTTATCATAGATGCATCAGCATTAATTGATACAGGACGAGATTTAAATTGTATTAAAATTCAGATTTAGTACCTAAAAGAATATTGGTTAAACACTAAAGAAAAAATTAAGCACAGCAATAAGACTAAATTAGACTATAGTAGCAAGGTAGAAGCATTAATTATAAATCAAGATTTAGAAATAAAAACAGTATTTTTTAATTTCTCCCATAAATTATATGGTAATTTTAGGAACACCTTTTATAAACATAATAACACCTTATTCAGTTAAGGAAGATTGTATTAAATTTAAAATAAGACATAAAAAGGCTAGACTCGAATTTACAGAGAAACCTAGGAGAAAGAATTTAAATCTATTAAAAGCTCATTCTATCAGGACAATAGAAATCAATTCATTAATAAAATCCAAAGAAGAAGACTTAAAAGACTTAAAAAATAATATGTGTTTGAAAAGAATTAAAGAACAACTAGGAACTGAATTTATCCAAAATAAAATAAAAAACCTAAAAGATTATATGGAAAAAAAACTTTGTGCAGATCACCCTAATGCTTTTTGGAATCGTAAACAGCACATAATTGATTTACCATATGAAAATAATTTTGATGAAAAAACCATTACGAAAATAATTTTGATGAAAAAACCATTACAACTAAAGCCAGGCCAATTCAAATGAATCCTGAATTGATAGAACATTGTAAAAAGGAAATCAAAGAATTAGAAAATAAAAAATTAATTTGTAAATCAAGGAGTCCATGGTCATGTGCGGCATTTTATGTTAATAAAAATGCAGAAATAGAAAGAGGAGTACCAAGATTGGTGATAAATTATAAACCATTAAATACAGCATTAAAATTGATAAGATACCCAATTCCTAATAAAAAAGATCTTTTAAAGAAATTGTACAATGCTAATATTTTTAGTAAATTTGACATGAAATCAGATTATTGGCAAATACAAATTCACCCTAAAGATAGATATAAAACAGCATTTACAGTCCCTTTTGGTCAATATGAATGGAATGTAATGCCCTTTGGATTAAAAAAAAAATGCACCTTCAGAATTTCAAAAGAATAATGAATGATATATTCTTAACCCATATCAAAATTTTGTATGTCGTTATATGACGATGTGTTCAGTAATTTAGTCCAAACTATGAAAACCATTTTAACATTAAAAAAACGTTCTGTATGATTATAGAAAAGATTGGCTTTATGCAACTTAGTCAAACTTAAAATGGATTTTATTTTTAAAACTAGAATCAGAGTTTTTAGGACCATTTATATTGAATAAGAATAATCAACCTTAGAAAGGACTATTGGTATTTGGAGAAAAAATTTCCAGATGGAAATCACTAAATAAAGTACAACTCAAAGATTTTCTTGGTTGTTTAAATTATGTCATTGACTTTTATCTATTTAAATTGTTATGATCCAACAACTGTTACATGATTGATTAAGAAAACATTTGCTGGTCCTTGGACGCCAAGCAACCAATTAGTAAAAAATATTTTAAATCACTAGTAAAAGACATTTCCTTATTTATTATATCCCCAAGTCCAAACTGCATTTAAAGTGTTCGAAACCGATGGCATCCAATATAGTTTCAATTTATGGAGGGCATCTTTAAAACAAAAAATTTGAATGGTAAAGAACGTATATCCAATATACGTCAGGACATTGGAACCCGACACAAATCAATTACTCTACTATAAAAAAGAAATTTTTAAGCATTAGTTATAATGTATAAATAAACTTTCAATCGGATTACTAAATCAAAAATTTTTTACTAAGAATTGCATTGTAAATCTGCAAAAGATGTTTTGCAAAAAGGATGTTCAAAGGATGTTCAAAATCTTGCCTCTAAACAAATTTTTGCTAGATGGCAAGCACTTTTAAGTATTTTTGAATTTGATATTGAATATATTAAAGGAAATATTAATAATATCCCAGACTTTCTGACACGAGAATTCTTACAGAACAATGGGAAAGAAGAAGGATAAGGGGAAAGAATCTATGAAAGAATCAGATTCACCCACTAAAGCTCTTTCAAAGCATTCTGAAGATCTCAATAAAACCCTTACCTTAAATAGTAAACAAATCCCCTCTAAAGATCTCAAAAAATGGATAGAAGAACTCAGTCAATCTCCAGAGGTATTAAAGGCTTTGCAAGGTATAGCATCTTCTTCAACAGAAGATACAGGTATGATCTTTAAAACTCAAGCGATCGTATCCGCTCATGGTACGACTAGTCTGTCTCCAACGGTAGACAGTAAAGACTTATCAAATCCGTTAATGGCTGTGGATTTGCTAAAAATCCAGTATTCTAATACTACTAGTATTCATAAATGGTTTGTAAAAAATATTTATGATTATGAAATTGAAGTCGAGGATGGATATAATAATATTAATCCTTGGCAAATTATCAAACATTATTACCCTGAGGATTGGTATTATGGCAAATTATCAAACATTATTACCCTGAGGATTGGTATTATGTTCCAACTGATTTTTCAAAACCTCATAATATTCTTATAGATACTGGTTCTGTAAAAATAAAACATACTTTTGATACAAAAAATAAATCTGTAATTTCTTATTCTTCTATTCAGATAAAAAGGGTTATTCATCCCAAAGATTGGCCCGTATCTTCACTTTATACTCCAGTAAGGTTTAAAGTTTTACATAAACACAATACTACATATAATTATTTTGACTACAAAGAAGCTTGGGAAAAACTTTTTTGTATTCAAAATCCAACTACCACTCATTCATGGTTGGTATATTTTGATCAACATATTCGAACCGATTTAAAAATTCCAAACTGGTTTAAAAAGTGGTGGCAATCCAGAGGTATCTCTGAGGATATCATTCCCCCTGATATTATTTCCTTATATAAGTATTTTAAAACCCATTATAAACCTAATCCTGGAGAAGTCCATATTCCATCCTTGATGTATTATTGTATGACTTTCTTCACCCCTTGGGTATATCATGGGTATATCAATAAGGGTATTTTGGATTATCAATATGTGTCCAGGAACTCGAAATTCCTATGTTGACTTTTGATTATCAATATGTTCCAGGAACTCAAATTCCTATGTTGGTAAAAAGACACAAAATAAAATGGTGGGGATCTTTCAAAAATACCACTACTGAACTAAAAATCAGTCAATGGATTCGTACTAAAATGGCTAGCCCATCCATGCCAGCATTAACCTATGCTAGTACATTAGCTACTCCGGATACCCTTACATTTGGAATCCAGAAAGCACAGTGTCAAGCTAGATTAGCTGCGGCTAAAACCCCTGAAGAATATAAACTTATCTGTCAAGAAATGTTTCAACAACTTTCAACCAGCTCAGAATTCCCAGAAAACCCATCATCCAGTAAATTTAGAGAAGCATCCTCTAGTAAATCTTCATCTAAGCCAAGTCATAAAGGGAAAAGTAAAGTGACATCATCATCTTCAGACGCATCTATATCTTCCTTTGAAGACAGTGATGACGAACTGAAGACCATAAAAATCACAAGTAAAGCAGATAAGAAAGCGAAAGCAAGAAAAGAAAAAATAAAGCAAAAGGAAAAAAGAAAAGAAAAGATAAAACGAAAAGCAAAGAAAGAAAAGAAAAAGAAGGACACATCATCGTCCTCATCTTGTTTAGATTCAATATAAAAGATTCGGTGGCAGACCATCCACTGTTCATCCACAGTAAAGGTCAAGTATCAACAGTAAAGGTCAAGATTCGGTGGCAGACCATCCACTGTTCACCATCCATGTTCATCCACAGTAAGGTCAAGTATCAACAGTAAGGCCAAGATTCAGTGGTAGACCAACCACTGTGCATCAATAGTAACAAGGCAAATAGTAAAAAAAAGATTCTTAATTTTCTATATAAAGGGAGACTTTCCTCTTGTGAAGGCATAGTGTTTATTTTTTATCATTTGTAATCTACCTCTATTTAAGCAATCTTCTTTTCCTCTTTCCCAGAATTTCATTCTAAGCATTCAAGCGTCCAAAGAGAGTCTAATTTTTAAAAACGCCTTTGTAAGATATAAATTATTTGTATTTACCTTCTTGTATTTAAATAAAATTGTTTCGATTTAAATTTGTTACCAATTAAAGTCCGCGTTGACGGCACAGTTTTTCCTTCTCCCTCCACATTTCTGACCTCCACATTCTGACTTAATTCTGGGGATCTCAGATTAAGGTTGCAGGAACCCTAAACCTTTGTTAATTGTTTTACTTTGTATGTTGATCCAAATCTGTTGTTTTTGTTGCTGTTTTTGTTGGTATCAGAGCCATCTGTTTTAGAAAATACTGGTAGATTGCATATTAAAGTACTCCATTTGAAAAATATCATAGATAGTTTTGGGTATGCCAACTAAACCCGTGAATAGCCAAAGTGTTTGGGCAAAGAAAGGGTATAACAGGCAGTGGCCGCAACTTGTTTGATATTCCAAAATGGATCCTTTATTATGTAGATCGGCTAGTAGTGTTAAATCGGATGATTCTGAATCTTCAGAAATAAAAAGAGTAATTAATAGAAATGAATTAATAATTAATTTTACAGATTTTAGTAAAGCAATTGATGAATGGGAAATACCTAAAGTAGATAAAGAACAAATCTATAAAGTTGCTTAAATTAAAGTTTCTAAATTTAATTTATGGAAAACTGATTATGTAATAAAAACAGAAGAACGAGATTTTCAATTAAGTAAACCATTTGAAAGAATTACACTTCTCTCTTCTAAAACATTACAGCAACACAAAAGTAAAAAATATAAGTATATTCATATAGGATTAATCCAAGTAGGCATAAAACCTTTAACTAGAGAAGGATTAAACACTAGTATATTAGCAGTAGTTCGAGATGCTAGATTTTTAAACTTTCAAGATTCTTTGTTAGGATCTGTTGAGACTAGTTTAAGTGAAGGACCCATATCCTTTGAAGTTTACCCAGATATGACTCATTAATGATGTAAACAAATGATGTAAACATTTTAGAAAGTATGGTTCTAGAAATTAAAACCCATAATTATAAAATGAAACAAGGATCAATTCCTATAGCATTGATATATAAAATTCATTACAAGGCAATGAACTCAGCTTTCGGTACTAAATATAAGTTACAACCTAAAGTCGGAGAAACAAGATTCCTACAAACAGATTTAACTAAAACCAATACAGTCATTCCTAAAACCATTCAATGGAAAGATATCACATTACCAGAAGAGTGGATTTTAGAAGGAATAGTACCCCCTCCAATTCCAGAAAAAGTAAAACCCAATATAAATTTACAAAAAATTGAGCAATATGAAGATGGTAAAGTTACGTTAAAATTTAATAGAAGTCAACAAAGCTTCTAGATATACAGGGTCATCCTCTTCTGTAGTTACATGATGACAATGAAAAAAACCCTCTTCAAAATATACCTCTCAGTCATTTATGCAAAATATAAAGATACTGAACCTAAACCTATTATTCAAACATTAGTTTCAAATATTATTCAAACATTAGTCAAACCCAGATTTTCTACTTCAGATCTCCCAAATTCAGGTCAGTCCCTTAAAATGAAAGGGGTTGATTATAGTTCTCCAATCCCACAAGCAGTTTATAATCCAATCGAAAATTATGTTAATCAGCAATCAAATTTAGCAAATTCATCACCTGAATCACCAACAGCTTCAGCTATAACTGAAAATCTACATGAGATAAATCGAGAACTAAATGTACTTAATAAAGAAGATATTGAGAAAGGACTCATAAAAGAAATAACAAAAACCAAAAATTTGATGAAATTCAACAAGATCTTAAAAACTCATACATTTGAAGAATTAAAAGATGAATATTTAAATTATAAATTAACAACTCAAACTCAAATCAAATTTTTAGATTGGTTTGCAAAAACTAAAGAAGATTGTTCCAATAAAAGCCTAAATCCCATCACTGTTAGAGATAAGAGACCAGAATGGATTGTAAATGATAGAACTATTACAAAGTGATTATTCCACCCTAAAACAATAGTAACTAAAGTATCAAGATAATGAAATTGGTTTGTGCCCCATATAAAAATAGCTAGAGATAATTGATACAGATAAAAAAAAACTAATTAAGAACACAAAAATTTAATTTTAGTAATGCAAGTTAATTTGTTTAAAATACGCCAATTAAGACGAATAGAAAATTTTTAGAGAAAAACCTCCAATAATAGAGGATCAAGTAAAGGTTAAAGAAAGGACTAAAAATTCTTCACATTTTTAAACCTTATCAACTTTTCAATTCTAGTCAAAAGGAATTAAAACTAAAATTTTTGGGGGAACATTTGGGAACATTAAAAGATCAACTAAGTAAACTAGAATTACTTTCAGAATCTACGCAACAAGTAGCACCCGAAACCCCTCAAACATCTCGAAATATAAATATAATCGAAGAAAACTCTGAAATCAGTGAACCTAAATCAGAAGATATTAAACAATTTGAAATCAACCCCATATCACATAGAGAAATAGTAAATAGAGCACCAAATTTAGGATTAATAGATAAACCAAATCACATATCTCAATTTAAATACAATGCTACTACTATTTATGAATGGAATATAGATGGATTATCTGAATATAATATCTTAAGTATATTACAACAAATGACTATGGCTGCAAATGCTTATAAAACTCAGTCAATTATATCAGACAAGGCTATAGCAGAAATAATTATAGCAGGATTTACAGGCCAATTAAAAGGTTGGTGGGATTATCACCTAACTGACCAACAACATTTAGAAATATTAAAGACCAACAACATTTAGAAAATATTTAAACTCCATTCAAGTAAATTATGAAGGAAGAAACCAATTCTATGATGAAAATGGTGAAACTATACAAAGATGTTGTGTCAAACATTATTCTCACTATTTCATTACATTTTATAGGAGATCATCACATTTAAAAGAAAAAATGCAGAATTATTAAGCAATCTAAAATGTAAAATAAAATGTAAAAAACTAAGTGACTTTCAATATTATAAAACTACTTTCCTTACTAGATTAATGTTAAGGGAAGATTCCAATCAAGCCTTTTGGAAAGAAAAATTCTTAACCGGATTACCTTTCTTCTTAGGCGAAAAAGTTAGAAATTATATAAAACAACAATTTGGCAATCCAATCCCTTATAATAAATTGACATATGGGCAGTTAATCAGTATAATTCAAAAAGAAGGATTACAAATTTGTCAAGACTTAAAGCTTCAAAGAACTTTAAAATATGAGTTGCACAAAACTAAACAAGAATTAGGATCTTTTTGTAAACAATTTGATTATGGCATGACATCTACTCAGAGATGCAGAGGCCAGTGTTCTGAACCACCTAAACCTAAAAAACACTATAAAAACAAGTTAACCTATGCTAGTACATTAGCTACTCCGGATACCCTTACATTTGGAATCCAGAAAGCACAGTGTCAAGCTAGATTAGCTGCGGCTAAAACCCGAAGCAACCATATAAATCTTCAAATAAAAATTCTTACAAAGATTTAACTTGTTATAATTGTGGTAAGAAAGGACATACTTCAAAATTCTGTCGATTCAATAAAAAATTAAATGCATTAAATTTAGAGGAAGACGTCTTAAATAAAATTCATGAGCTATATCTCGATTCCGACACCTCAGAATCCGAGATAATAGAAAGTGAAAATCAGATTGATGAATTAGGAACAACAACCAGTAATTCAGAGAAAACCATCAACATGCTTACTAAAGACCAAAGTACACTCTTAGAAGCAGTAAATAATATAACTGATATTGAAACTAAAACCCAACTTCTTAAAAAATTAATAAAAAGTTTTGATGAAGAAAAAGAACTAAAAGAAATAACTCCTAAATTACAAACTAACACCTATGATTTGACTACTATATTAAATAAAAATAAAAAAGTAGAAATAGATATCTCCACTAAAGAATTACAAAAAGAAATTAGAATTCTAAAGCATGAAGTCAACGAACTAAAAGGACAATTTCAACAGAATGCTAGAAAAATAAAGCTATTAGAATCTCAACTCATATCTAGCTCCTCTTCTGAAGAACCAGATGATGAAATAAAAGATGAAATAAACCAATTAGAAGAAGAAGAAGTAAATCCTAATTTTCTATTTCTTTTGCAAGAAATTACTTCAAGAAAATATTTAGTAAAATGTTTCGATTTAATTTGTTACAATTTAAAGTCGTGTTGCGGCACATTTCTTTCTCCCTCCACATTCTGACTTAATGTCTGGGGATCTCAGAATTAAGGTTGCAGGACCTTAAACCTTTGTTAATTGTATTTCTTTGTATGTTATCCAAATCGTTTTTTTGTTGTTGTTTAAATAATATATATATATATATATAATATATATATATAGTTGAATATAAGCCATACCAGAAAACGTAGTAGGTTGACATATATGCATAATTATTGGAATAAATAATGATATGGTACCAGGAAGGCTAATATATATGTGTAAAGAATTTGGTATAAATATTTATTGATTAATTAAATAATTCACCATGTTATTTTTGTTAAATAAATGGTTAGCATTAATATTATAAATTAATATAATAAATTATATTTTAATAATATAATAAATTATATATTAATAAAATTTAGTCATGAATTTTATAAGTGGAGTCAAATCGACTTATATTGGACTTAAGTTAAATAATTATGCTAGTAAAATTAAATGCATGTAATGAATTAATTATACTATTTGTTTATTTAAAATAGGCTAATAGATCTTAGTATGCATAAATTGCGTATGAGTAAGGTTGGCTCCATAGGGAGGGCGAACCTAGGCTAGTCCCATAGGTGATTTTTTTTACGCTTTTATATGTTATGAACTATTATAATTTATTATATGATGCCTAATTAAATAAATATGCATATATTAAATGAAATTGAAATAAGTTGGATTTGCAATTGAGTCATGATGCCTAAATAAAGGATGTTTGAGTATGCAATTAAATGAACTAATGTGCAATTAGAGTTAACATAAGATAATTATATGATCAAACCTAAGAAAAGAAGCATGCACCCTATATTTCTAAGACAGGCAGAACCATGTCCACAAGGTGTGCACTTTTGTTTGACTTTTATTTTATGATATGCATAAGTTAAATTATAGAGTTGATGTTATGCTTGCTTGTGTAGTATATGATGTGATTAAATGATATTCTAAGACCTTGATAATGTGATGTTGACTTGATTGACTTATGAATCACTATAAAATGTGAATATGTTTGACCTATATTTGATTATGATTTAAAAATATCCATTTGGTATTATGTTATGGAAAGCTTAATGCTATGCACCATGTAAGCTTACTTACTTGACTACTTAAATAATATTGGAATATGTTAAGTCAAGTTTGATATGGTTTGACTTGAGACACTTGAGTTGACTATTCTATGGATATGAGATTATTATGTATATACTTGTATGAGCATATATGATTGAGATTTGTATGAAGCAAATGCACTTCTATAAACCATGAGCAAGTTGCAATCAGGTACACCTACTTGTTATGATTATCAAGTGATGCTTGAATTATAAAGTTGTACCTGGAAATGGAATTTAAATTGAACTGACTTAATAAGAAAATATTGGTCACTTACTGTGATCTTGGTTGCATAGTTGATAGAATATGGTTATCTGTTTTTGAAAATAAAGCATGCTATGAAATTTGATTTGGGTTGTGCTATGATCATATGCCAAACATGTAGGTCTTTTTAGGACGAGTGGACGTACTCTACTGACTTTATATCTGAAAGACTTTTTAAGTTTACTATTATAAGGCTAACTAGCCAGTATTAGTTTAACTGTTACCAGACATCGTTTTGTTACTTGTTCTGCTTCTGTTTCTTCTAAGTGACTGTTAAGGGCTAATTATCTGAATTAATGATTAAGAGAATGATAAGACATTTATAAATTATTGATTACTTGTGATACAAGTTATCTACAGATTGATGGTATATGATTACTTATGATACAAGTTACCCACAAGTTGATGATGTATGATTACTTGTAATACAAGCTACTTATGGATTATTCTTGTACGATTACTTGCCATGCAAGTTATTTATAGAAATAGTTAAAAGATTAATTGTAAAGCAAGAAACTAATATATGCATGCAATATGTGAGCTTATATTGTAAGTTAGATTCTCAGATATTCTTATATAATCTTTTATAATGCAAATCTTTATATTAAAGATATTGTATGATTACTTGAGCAGCAAGTTTTTTTTGTGTATATGATAATATGACTAAAAATGCTATTGGATATGTGATTTGATTCTGATATGAGATTACTTGTACTGCAAGTTATATGATAATCATATATATGAGGTTGCTTGCGAAACAATTTATTATATTATGATTGATATTGTTACTCAGGATACAAGTAAACATGAATGTGAATTGAGTATGAGTATATGCATGAGAATATGGTGTGAGAATGAGAACTATTATAGTAAATGATATTTTAATGTTGTGTATGGTTTCAATGGACCATACATGTATGCTATGCGATTACATATGTATTGTTGAGTATCACTGAATTTTATACTCAGCGCGATGTCTTTAACTCACGTAGGTTGAAGGTTTGTTTGCTATGGGATCTCAACACCTATGTCCAAAGAGAAGATCTTCTACTTCTAGACTAGAGTATGAGTTTATACTGCAAACTCATGGCATGTGTTAAATTTGAAATAATGAAAGCGTTAGTTTACTATGTGGGATTTGTAATTTATCTATTTTAGTACATTTATTTTATTCCTTTGAATGAGGATTTGATTCGTCCCATGTGGATATGGACTCTCATTTAGGATTTGAATTTTCGATATCTTGAGTTTATTGCTGTTATAGATTTTATTGGTGTCGAATTTGAGGTAAACTCCTCTCAAGAATTTGTTTCATTGGATTGGAATATGGATCAATATATAAAAGAGGCTTTGGAAATTTTGTTATTACTTTTGGAACATTTTACTAACAGGTTTAAACTATTACCTAAAGTTGCATTTCAATGGGAACTCTTGCAGTTTTTTTGTAGGGTTTACTAAACTATTTAATTATGTTTGATAGATTTCATTACTACTTAAAGATTTTACTTTTTCCCTAATTTTTATAATAGAAATTTTCTAAGTAGCTTATGTTTTCTTAAAACTTCTGCCGTATATTTAAAGTATTATAAACTAAGTTGGCATTTATTGTATTATATTTTCATTTAAACTAGTTCCGTTTTAATCAGCAAGCCTGTACATGCCTTTGGCACAGAATATGGCATCTCTTGTCTGGCCCTGTGAGGTCAGAGAGGGGTGTTACATTTAGTGGTATCAGAGTTGCTGATTTAGTTTGTTCTGGTTTAATTTACTTAATTTGACTATTTTGTTTAACTTGTCTTGTTTAACTTAATTGGGGATTGGGTGTCATTTTTGAAAAGTGAGATTTATACAGTTATTAGCACATGCCACTTTAGTCTGGACTGGAACTCCTCTTTGATGCAGATCTTTTAAATTTACAAAATTGTTATGTGTCGTCTGGATCACAGCACATTGTTGATGAGGATACGAACTGTTATGTTCCTCTTGATGGTGCTTGAGATTCTATTAGTGAGCTTGTGTCTGTTTGCAAAACCTGCTGCTTTTTGTCAGGCGGGGTTAGAGCTGAATGCTTTATTTTAGCAGTTTGCTACCAACTATATTATGCTTTAATGGATTTTTGCTCTATGACTGAATTAAGTTTTGCACGATGCTATTTTGAGTTAAGTGATTATGATAATATGTGATATGTTTGGCTTGTTCGAACACTTTTATTTAAATCATTAGCTCTTATGATAAGTCCATATATTGGACAAGTGAAGAGTGTTGTGGCTAGGCAAAGGCAAGTGCCTACTTATAGTGAATTTTAATTATGAATGTCACTCAATCATTATTTAATAATGATTATTGGATTATTAAATGATTATAAAGTATAGGTAAATGTTTTTGTATAACTTGTGAATACCCGCCCTTATATGAGTATCAATGTGTATGAGCATGAAAAAAAAAATTTGGTCTTGAGTCTCTTAATAGAAATGAACAAGTTATATGAATAAAATTTTAAAGTTAAACATGATTAAGTTGAAGTGAAAATCCTAGTTGCTCAGGTTCCTAGACTTGCATGTTGAAATGATTTTTAAAGCTTAGCTAATATTGATGAGTTGCATGCTCGGCTAGACCGTCAAGGGTCATTGAGGTGACCAAAAGGTGTATTTCCTCAAATTTTTGTTATGATTATAAGTGAGAAGTGTGTACCTTGGTAAGTCTCACATGATTGAGTTATCAAACTGTTATACATGAAATGGGTAGGATAGTTAATGTGTAAGAGAAGTGTGATATGGATTTGAATAACATTATGAGTGTACTTGCCATGTAACGCCCTAAAATTTTCGAATCTTAAGAGCAATGTCATACTTGGTAGCATATGTAAAGGTTGACATTAATGAATTTTGTTTTAATGGTATCCCTTCGGATAGTTTGACGGAGTTACTCTTTGGAAATGGTATCCTTCGGATAGTTTGCGGAGTTACTCTTTGGAGAAATTTTTTTTTTTTAAAAAAAAAGCTAAGGATAGATCTTTGAGAGATGTGATGGATTTTCTTTGAGGCATTAAAGGATTTGTTTCCTCCTCTCTTTGAGTGGTAGGATTTTCCATGTGTTTGAAATGTTTGAGATTTGATTTGAAACTTGTGACTTTTGACTTTTGGAATGGATTTACATTTTGACATGTATGAATGTGTGATAAAGAAAGTTATTTAGCTTAAATTTTTAAGAAAAAGTATCTTTTTACTTTGCTATTGAATGATTGATTTTCGTTTATGAAGTTTTTTCCCTTCCTTGATATTGGATATAAGAAGATTTGGATTTTCAAGGTAAATTTTACCAAAGATTTTTAAGATAAATATTGTTTTGTAAATTGAAAATGAATTTACATGTTGTAGATTATTCACTGTGTTTATGAAGTGTGTTGACTTGTTGAATGTTATGTACATAGATAACACTTGCATGAGATCTAGGGCATTCATGATGTGTATACATTGAATCATAAACATATTGTTACATATATACCCAGTAAAAAGATATCGTTGGTAATGAGTTGCTAGATATTACCAAGTAAAATTGAACTTATATGATTTGAACTTGAGCAACATTGTATTTTAAAATGATTGAAGTTGATGCTCAGTATTATGAATTTTGATGAGATTTGCATGGATTTTTGGCTGGGAGAGTATTTATGATTTTAAGGATAACTACTTCCTTGAGTACGAAAAAAGAGTATGTGTATTATTGGCACAAGTATAATTATTGAGACCTAATCGATATATACTTTTGAGGTCGTCACTTTGAAGTGAGAAATGATTAATATTATAAGGAGATTGATAATATTTGTGGGAGGTAAAGTTATGATTAGTTCTCATAAAAGCCATTTATTTGAAATATATATGGATTTTGTGGATATTGGATTGTTATGATGATAAAAAAATTAAATTATTGTTTTTAGTAAGAATGAAAATTGTTTTAATCATTATGTGCAAATTTGGAGCTCGTATTATTGTTGGCAACCTTATGTGTAGCATAGGAAAATAAGTAGGCATGAATTCTTGATATTGTCTTTTTTTGATGTTTTATAAAGAACCTATGAAATTCTAGATGCTATATTGAATTATAAGCAGAATATTGGTATTAGTGTGAGATGATATGATGTTTAGAAAAGTGAATGATTTTTCTTTAAGAACATGTGGTAAGATGATATGCTATATTAAATCATATTCATGAGGGTTAAGAGAATTGATTAATGACAATGATAATCAAGATATGGTCTGTTCAAATTTATTAAATTGATGTTTAAATTAGTGAGCTGGATAATATTAATGAATATTGGTTATGTCAGCATTTTAATATTAAAGAAAAGAACACCTATAAAAGTTGAAAGGAATCATGACTTGACGATGACCTAGAGGACCTTTAAAATTTTGGATTATTGATTAATTGGTGATTTTTTTGATTTATTAAGAAAAGGCAGTGACTTCTTAAGAATTAATGAAAATGGGACGGGTAATGAGTATCAAAGCTATTTAGACGTTGTACCATTTTGGGGATTCTATAAGTAAGTGTGGAATTGAATAAGAATAATGATTTGAGTGATCTTATCCTGCTTAAACAGAACTGATTTCTATGCCAAAATAATCAAATGTTATGTAAAAGTAATCATTGTTAATGATGGAAGATGTAGTGTGATATTTAAAGGATTTGTTTTACTAGACATGAAAAGTTTATGGGTTACATGAATCACTATTAATCTTAGGAATATGATATAACTTGATAAATTTCGGTATGGTGTTATAGTGTTCAAGCCTTCTAAATAAATGAGCAAGTGGGTATCTTAAGCATAAACCTGATTTTTGCATATGGTTCCTGGAATTGCATGGTTAGGAGGAAATGAAAGATGTTATTACGTGATTCAATGGAAGAGTAAAGAGAGATTTTGAAGGATCTAATATAGTTTGATGAATTGATGAGATTATATATGGTTATTGAATTAGAAATTCGATTATTAATTTGGATGACTATGTCTGTATGTAATAAAACAGTTCGTTATGGAGAACTTCTTCATAGGATCCTAAGGATATTAAGTATTTAATCTTTTTGAGAAAGAATTTATAGGAGACAAAAAGTGAATTTTATAAGATTTAGTAGTGCTTCAATTTCAATTTCGAGGACGAAATTTCTTAAGAGGGGTAGAGCTGTTAACGCCCCAAATTTTCGGAAGAATTCTTAAAATACTATTATTTTATCGGGTCAATGAATGGTGCTACATAAAGGGGATAATATTTTATTAGCCGAGAAAAGATATTGAGTATGATTTAAACTATGAATGGGTAGTGATTTACCAGTCTAGAATAAGTACCACCGGTCTAGTGAATATTACTACCGGTCCGGGAGTCGGTTATTATTTTGGTCCGAAAAAAAATACTATATATGTTTTATATTTCTTTAATATTTTTTGGAGTATTGTATGCATGATTTTTTATGGGGTAGAAAGTAAAGTCATGAAATATATTTTTGGAGAATTTAGATAATTAGTGAATAGTGAATTATGATGCTTTATTAAATTTAAGGAAATTTGAGGAATTATTTTTTATGGAGTAATTTGAGAAATTTTGTGAGAGATAATAATATTGTGAAGAATGAATTGGAAGAATATTTTTTAGCCCATTAATGAGCTAATCTATAGCCATCCAATTGGGAGGGAAAAGACCAAACCCTTCGATCACTTTTATTAAGGTCAAACTTCAATTATTGGAGCAACCACTTTTTTCTCTTTTCTTCTTCTGCCTGCTTCAACGCCACTTTCCCCATCTTCTTCTTCTCTTCTTTGTTTTTCTCACTTCATTATTGTTAAATCCACCCCCAAATTAAACAACCACAATTGATATTAAGTAATTAATCTTAGAGAATAAGCTGAGAAATGATTGTGGTGATTATTTTTTCCAAAGAAATTTGGAGATTCTCTAACTTAAGCCAAAGTTGGGAGAAACCTCTACCATGGAGTTAAAGGAAAGTTAGAGGCTTTAGAAAGCTTTAAATTTAAGCTTGCTAAAGCTTATTTTTAATTTAGTGTTTCATTAAACACATCTTTACCTTACTTGAATTTTTGATTTTGTGCATTTATGCCTATCTACATGTATTTTGGGATTTTGTATGAAATGATGGGATTTGTTGAACTTTTGGTTGCAATAACATGCTCTCTTGGGTGATGTTGATGAGTATTTAGTATGTGGTAGAAATCTCTACCTTGTATCTTTGTTGTTCATGTTCTTCTCATGGTTAAAGTAAGCTGAATTTTGGGAAAAGAGTTATTGGATGAGATTAAGGACTAGTTTTCGACCATTTCTATTTTCCATTTGTGTATGAGTCCTTCATGAAAGTTGTAGGTCTACTTCTTAGCTTTCCCACCCATCCTCTTGGGTCCAATTTGGAGATATATAGCTCAACTTATGGCTGAAACACCCAAACTGACTCTGTTGTGTCGGGCCACATGCAGCACTGAATTGAGTGCCAATTTTGACCACTAGATAAGTGCCGGAATTTTGACCACTATAATGACAGAGATTATGTTTTCCTGAGGTTTCTTCATGAGAGTTGTTGCCCTGTGGTCTTGAGACTTCTCTAGTTTTGGATTGGTTTAATTTTGAGTGTTTGGTGACAGTAGGAAATTTAATAAACCCATTGGGACTTAGTTCTGCTGATCGGGTCTGGACTGTTGGGTCTGTGTTTTGTGTTCCTAGCTTCTGTTTACCATCTTACACATTGAACTGGGCTGTGGTCCCTTCATAAAAGTTGTAGTATTTTGTCTTAGCTTTCTAATGAATTAATTTCGTTCAATTTGGAGACCTATAACTCAAGTTATGTCTTAAAAACACAGCAAAGATCAAGGATATTTTAATGCTGGAAATTTCCTATGCCTTGACTCATAGGTTTATTTGGATAACTATATGTATGAATCATGTGTGATGAGGTTCTCTTGATTATTTGTATGTTTGAGGATTGATTTGACAAAAATAAGATATAAGGTTGAAAAGTTGAAAAGTGGTAATTATGAATATTGTTTAAATGGATATTAAATTGGGAAAATTGTTGGAAATTTTTGGGATAAAGTGTGGAATTAGTTTAGATACATGCATGGGATGGGATAGAATGGATACCTTGGTGGTGCATAAGAGTTATATTAGTATGCTTGGTTGGAGAAGGAAATTCCTCCCTTGGTTTTCATTAAGAGGCCAAACCACTCTAGGTGGTAAGGCTTACTTACTTATTTGTTTTTTTTGTAAGGTATGCTATCTATATATATATGCATAAGTATGATTATTTTGATAACTTTCATATGTTTAGAGTTTAAAAAAATGGGTATTTAAGGTGTATGTACTTTGAATTTTGAACAAGGAAAGTATGATTTTATATGATAAGAAGTTTCTTATGATAAATTTCATTATGACTTTTGTGAACCCCTTCCCCAAATGTCAAATAGGCATGTGATGCATATGATGAATGAGAAGAAATACACGTGATGTGTGTGAGTCGCCACCTTGTTCAATTATTTTAGGGTAAACTAGGAAAAAAAAAAATTTGAAATGATGGGTATTAAGTAGATTGAAAGAGTCCCTGTGATTAAAGAATTATTGCTTTTGAGTTGAAGAATGATTTTGATTTGGGCTCTACTATTGCATGATTGAAAACGGTGGTATGATGAGATTTGATTTTGTTATGTGAGCTGATGGATCGATATGCTAGGGTTTAATCAGTCCCTTTATAATAGGCGGTACGCCGCTTTATTTTGTGTGATGGGGGTGGTGGCTTATCAATAGAGCCAACGATTTGTGTGAATGGGGGTGGGTGCTTTTCGTAGGCCACGATTGTGGTTGATGGGGTGTGGTTGCTTTATAGGCCACGGTGGTTCTTTCATGAGGCACGATTGTGTTGGAATGGGGGTGGTGCTTTCATGATTTGATTTTATTATGTAAGATGAGCATGCTCAGCATTTGATGTCATTATGATAAGAAGCTATGATCATATGTTAGGCACGTGGGTGTCTTATGTGAGAGCGGACGCGCTCCATATGTTATAAAAAGGTTGGCGACTTAAGGCCATTATGAATAAGTTATGAAAACCTATCTGCTTCTCTTTCACCTAAGTGTATGCGAGCCCTTAGAAAATATTTGTAAGGCAATTAAACAAATGAGATAATATTCTTTTAATAAACCTTACTTTGAAAATTTATGATTATGTTATCAAATGAATTTTAAATGCATGATATTTTGGTACATGGTTTTACAAATAAATAGTAAACGTATTGGTATAATAAATGTTGAAGTAATGAATTTATGATTTGAAATAATTAAATTTTTTATGTTAGTAATTATAAGTTTATTTGATATTCTAAGTACAGAACTAAAGTATTTATGTGATTAAATGTTTAAGTAAAGGATTTATGGTATAAAGAATTAAATTATTTAAATTTTATGTTTTAAGTGTGTTGCCATCGCAACATTGGTAAGTTTGTCATTTATGAGCACCCCTGAGTTTTATGCTCAACGCGTTGATTTTTATCACGCGCAGGTTGAAGACCGTGGTTGCTACTTGTAAACCAGAAGAGTAGCTTCAGAACAGAAGAGACTATTTTAGTAGTGGTAGAATTAGTTTAGTATGTAATTAAGAACTATGGCATGTATAAGTATTATATTTTCGGAGATTGTATTATTTGAATTATAACTTAAGGATGTAATTAGCAATTATGTTGGAGTCTATATTCGGAGATAAGCATAAGATTCATTAAATGATTGAATATAAAATATTTCAAGAGAGTTGGTATGATTAGTTTATTAAGACTTGACATATATACTGAATGCAATTAATTGATGAATATTAAGCTGCTATTGAGGATTTATATAATTATGAAAATATAGAAGTGCTGTTGTGTTATGATAATTATTTGGAGATGCTGGGAGTTTGGAGTTTAATTGGGAGTGTTTTGTATTCGCATGTTTGGCGAGCTCAGTTTTTAACGGGAAATTCTTACAGTATTTCTGTATACAGTAATTTTCTGTTAGGATTTTTCCCAATCTATTTTCAAATAAAAAAAGAGTGGAAAAGAAATGAAAAAATGATTATCTAAAAAAAAAAAAAAACATATTACTCTTCGCTAAACTTAGTGAATAACTCAATTACTTCTAATTCATGATCTAATTTTATGAATACTCAATTACTTCTAATTCATAATCTAATTTTATGATTTGTATGTTAAGTTAAGACGGTGTCTCCGGCACTAAATGTGGCATCCGTCGTCGAGTCTCATTGGACTGGGCGGAGGGTGTTACATGCCATGTGTAAATGGTTTTAAGAGTAAATAGCTTATGAGATGATCTATGATATATGACTTGACATGAATGAGTAATATGAGCACTTAAAGAGTTAAAAAAGAGTTAAAAAATATATTTCCTTTGTTTTAAGGGGTCATGCGCCAATCTTAAAAAAAAATAAATAGATAAATAAAAAGAACAAAAAACGTAACACCTAAAGAAAAGAGAACAGTGGCTGACCCCTCTTCAAGAAAGAGGTGCCACCCTCTTCACACTTAAACACATAAAGAGCAAGGAACAAAAAAAAGAAGAAAAGTCAGAAGCTTTTCTTGTGAGATTTTTATAAAACTTGCAATCAAAATCAAGATTAGTAGATTTATAATTGATTTAGTAAAATAAAATAGCAAATCAAGGTGCAATTAACCATAGCCGCAACAGGACATTCCACAAACAAAGTATGATTCCGTATCACAATCCGTAAAACTCGTTTTTTATTTTGATTGCATATTTAGAATCTGTGCTTTGAGGAGATTTCGAATCTCTAATTATTGTTTATTCATAGTTTCAATTTTGATTTTGTATTCGTAGAAAAAGGAAGATGTAATTGTGAAATTGAGCTTGTTGTTATGCTATTGGAGAAATTATCAGTACTCTTCAATTATCTGTTTGATTTAATTTTTTTATTGATGTTTGTGTGATTATGATCTTAAAAAATAAATTGGGGTTTTCTTTAATTTTTGTATGATCTTGTATTATGATCTTAAAAAATAAATTGGGGTTTTCTTTAATTTTTGTATGATCTTGTGAAATTGATTTGATATTATTGCAATTGAGTGTGAATTTTGTTGATCTTGCCCAATTGTTCTACTTATGAAGCTATAGTGATTTGTTAATATGATCTTTTATGTTGGATTATTTGTTTGGTGAAATACCCTGATTTATTTAGTTGACAAGATGTTTCTGGAGTGCCCATTTAATTTGTGTCAAAAAAAATAAAATGAGTATTATTTTTAATTATTATTGGATATGCTAGCCTAAGGGCTATATTAGAAAAGGTAATTAGTGTTTAACTTTAATTTTTATTTGGCATAATACCCTAGTTTATTTGATTAACAAGATATTTCTGGAGTGCCCATTTAAATTTATATTTAATTTTAATTATTATTTGAGCATGTTAGCGTAAAGTTATATTAAAAAAATATTATTGGTTAATGTTATAATTAATATTTGAGTATGTTAGCCTGTGGCTATATCGAAAAAAATGAAATGGCTATTATTTGTAATCATTATTTTGGTATGTAAGCCTGAGAGCTATATTAGAAAAGTTAATTAGTGTTTGACCTTAATTTTTATTTGGGCATGTTAGCCTTATTTAATATATATATATATATATATATATATATATATATATTTGGTTGAATATAGCCATACCAGAAACTATAGTAGGTTGACATATGAGAAAGAACTATTGGCAATAATGAGTTGCTTGAAAGAATGGAAGCATTACCTCTTAAGGGTTCAGGTTTGTGGTGAAGAGAGATAATTAAGTTGCTAGCCATTTTCTTATCCAACCTAAGCTAACTAGTAAACAAGCTAGATGGTAAGAAAAGCTAGTTGAATTTGATTTCTCCTTGGAGTACAATCCCAATTCAACCAATAATGTAGCGGATGCATTGAGCAAAAAGCTGAACTCGTGTCCTTGAAGAGGATCGCCTATTTATCTAGGTGCCAAGTAGCTATCTCTCTCAAAGACAAAATTCGAGTACAATTGAACAAAGATCCTTAAGTAGTTACAATCTTAAACTTGGCAAAGGCGGAAAAAACGAGACAGTTTTGGATAGAAGATGGCTTCTTGATGATAGAGAAGAATAGAGTTTATGTTCCAAAAGTAGGCAACTTCAGAAACTACTTGTCACACCTTACCTTACTGTAAGATATGGCATGTCGCCCGTAATATACTTAATAAGCACTTAAGCCTTATAAATGCTTACTAAGTATACTACATAAATGCTTACTAAGTATACTACAAGGGACTTCAATACTGTTGATCTCATCATTTATTCTCCTTATAGAAAGAAGTAGATTTAATTATTAAAAGTAAAACTCCCTTTTGGTTCTTTCATCTGTTATCAACAATGTTTTTTTTTTTTCCGTAATTTACTGAACATTATGAAACATAATTCCATTAAAACTCAATAGATTTCTTAAAACATTCAATTATATTAGCAAAACATAAAAATGGTTCCATAACCCATTAAGCCCCATGGATGGTTTAATTACATACTGAAATCCTTTTCAAACCTTAGATACATAATAGAAATTCATACAATCATAATTTACATGTATCTGCTCAAATAACATAGATGTTCTGTTAATGTTTAATGCATCATACATATTCCAAAAGAAGTTAAATATACAATAGCTACATCAGTAGCATATTATCTAAATCAAATAAAAATGATCCTCTCCTAGTTCTTTATCCTTGCCTTTTCCTGCGATAGCACAAAAGCAACTATCGCTAAGCATTTTGCTTAGTGGTGTACTATTATAAAATAAACACAAATTTATCAAATCAATATCAAATTCTTATGTGAAATAATGAATCATAAAGTCATAAAACCACCATGTTAAAGGATAATAAAGGAAAACAAACAATTACATTTTAAATCACGAATTTCATAAATGTATTGTAGTCTTTACACTTTTATAGAATCAATTCCGAGGGCCATCAGTGTCTTTAATGTTGCACATCTAGACCTGGCTTATCTACAACCTTCAATTCCTGTGATATGATTTCAAACAGAAGAGGGAGAAGCAATCTACAACCTTTCAACAATGGCAGGGAGAATTTCACATCCAATCATATATCATCTAGCGATGATATCCATATTCAAATCGATCTAAATATCAACTTAACAAATTTGAAGTGATTATTTCGGTATAACCATTGGGGTCTTTATATCGGTGTTAAGGGGGAAACTTTAAAAACCATTCCATTCATCTGTAATAATATTAAAATCCACTGTGGGGGCAACATTTCATTTCGCAAACACTTACTAAAAATTCATTCAGTCATGGCCACCCCTCATACTACAGTTATCAATTGGCCAAACATCCTCCCTTTCAAGTATAAGAATCATAAATTCATTTACATATGTCATTAGGGTTCGTATGCTTTTTCAAAAATAAGCTTTGTTCTTTTAAAAACAATGAAAGCATATACTTTTTCTAGTTATGATTCATAAAGTAAAAATCCAATTGAAAATATTTTGCCCAAAATCAAAATCATTTTTGTTTAAATAAAAGTAGGAAAGGCATAGTACCACTAACCTGAGAGCTAGAAGGCTCCCCTTTAGCCTTTTTCCTCTATTCAACCACCCTTTCCTCAACTCCCTTTCTCTCAAAAAGCTGTAGGCATGAGATTAATACTTCATATTAACTCATACTACACTTATTACACACATGGCATTTCTATAGGAATTTGCAAATTTAAGCATTAAGAATGCTGTGTCATGCTTTTCTTCCCTTTTTTACTATGCCTTGTCCAAGTTGTCATATGACTTAGTTTTAAGGCTGAAACCACTTTCATATCCAACACTTAACCACATTCCTTAGGGAAACCATTTTACTACTAACAATTAAACAATAGAAGTCAATTTGGCATGGCTAAAATCATTCAATGTTTATGAAATGCAGAATTTCAGGCATATGAGGCAGCTTTGCATTCCCGTTTGGCTATATTCTTAATTTCCCATATCCATTTTGCCCTGAAAATTTTTTTACAGGCATGTTTTCCCAACATCTAGAAGTACTTCCCTTGTAAAATTTTCATAATTTTAAAGCTTCATTTTGGCATTTTTCAAATGAATTAATTATAGAATCTGTAAATTTCCAGTTTTCTCATGCTAAAGCAGGCCTGGCATTGATTTAATTTATAACTCCATTTCCTTTTATCCAAATTGGCCTTTCCCCTTGTTTATCAGCATGACATAGTCTCGGGATCCATCTCGGGTTTGCACACCATGCCTTAAACTTTGGGTTAATTAATCTAGTATTTAGGTTAATTAAAAATTGGAGTCACTTAGGGTTTTTCCTAGTTTTCCCTAAAATAATTAAACTAGGTGGCGACTCACACACATCACGTGCATTTCTTCCTTAGTCACATGCATTCATATGCATTTTGATACTTGGGGAGGGGTTCACAGTCTATTACTTACATAACATCATAATATAAGATATATCAGAATCCCTAGGTCATGGCATATCAAATACAACCTCAAAATCATCCATCTTGGTGAATTATGCAAGTTAGACTTTGAATTCATGCATAACTAGTTTCACTCATCTTAAATCACCTTAAACTCAAGTCTAATCACTTCATCTTCACCAAATCAGAATCAAAGCAACCTCCACTTCAAAAGTTCATGGAATTTCAAAAATTTAATCCAAGAAAAGAAGGAGGAAGGTGAAGATACCTAACCCTTATTCTAAGGAATACTTGAAAATTCCTTGATTTTCACCTCCTTTTTGCTTTTGATTTGTAATTCAAAACCTCTTCTCCTTCTCTTCTTGACCAACGTGGCTGTAACAAATGGGTGGAAAATGGCATAGGTTATCTCCACCTCTTCATAATTAATATATACTAAACATTATTAAAAATTCCTTCCATGTCCTTTTAAATGAAAATTGCCACTATAATCCTCCCTTTTGTTTTCCCTTCATCCTTTTTGGCACTCTAATCTTTTTAATCACTTTCACTTTAGTCCTTAGTAGGTATCAAAGCCAAGTGTAATTTTAATTATTTTAAACCCCATTAAGAAAAGGGTCATACTGAAATTTACCGGTTTTCGGGCTTTCCGGGTAAAAATCGTACTTTTTCTTTAAGAAGTCATTCCTCTTTAAACTCATTTTTGATTTTCCCTTTAATCTTTTCAAAATTGATTTGTAATCACATTAACTAACCATTTAATTGATATTCACATCCCTCAATATTTTCTAGTGTTTCCCATTATTCTTAATGTTTTCCTTTCATTCGGATAACGAATTTCATCGAAAAGCTAGAAAATTAGCCAGGAACTACAAAGTTGAGGATTCATTACAACTCTTCCCTCCTTAAAGTGAAATTTCGGTCTTTCGAAATTTTAACCGTATAAATCTCCTGAATAATTGTGGATGTTGTTCTTTCTCATATCTTCTTCACGTTCCCAAGTAGCCTCTTCTCTGGAGTGGCTCTCCATAATCACCTTAACTAAAGGGGATCTGTTTATTCCGAAGTTGCTTAAACTTCCTTAGCCTATTGATAGCCCACTGGTTCTTTCATCATATGTGAAAAGTCCGATAACTTCAATTGATTCCTAAAGGCAATATTTATGTGAAGGGTCCGATCTATGATCTCCGAGCCATAGAACATGGGAAAAACATTTATGAATCTTATCGAAATTCTGGTTGGGTAAGGGCTAACCTATTATGCCAATGGACCAATCCTCTCAAGTTTTCACTAAGGTCCTATTGAAGCGAGGACTCAATTTTCCTTTCTACCAAATCTTCATAACACGGGGCTTCCAAGGGAAACCTTAAGGAATATTTATCACCCAAACATTATACTCTATATTCTCTTCTCTTTAGATCCACATATGACTTTTGTCATCTGAGCTGCTTTCAATCTTCTTTAATTACTTTTGATCTTTTTCTTTTCTGCCTTTGTTAATAATTTCAGGACTAGCCAATTGCCTTTCACCAACTTTCATCCCAACATAGGGTGTCCTTACATTTTTCTACCATATTAAAGGCTTCCATATGGATGGCATTCCGATACTGTCTTGGTAACTGTATTATAAGCAAATTTCCCATCAAAAGGCAAATATTTTATCCCAGTACCTTCAAACTTAAGAACACCAAGCTCGAAGCATATCCTCCAATATTTGAATAATCCTCTCGGATTGACCCATTCTGGTCTAGGATGGAATGCGTACTAAAATTCAATCTAGTTGGCCCAGGGCTTTTCTGGTTAGAGCTAACCCCAAAATCAGATGTGGAATCTTGGGTAGATGTGAATCTTGGATCTCTATCGGAAACAATGGATACTGGCACTCCATGTAGCTTAATTATTTCACCAATATATATTTCTGCCAATTTCTCTAAACTATAGTATGATCTTACAGGTAGGAAATGAGCACTCTTCGTCAATCTATCCACAATAACCCAAACGGCATCATGTTTCTTCTGGGTAAGTGGAAGTCCCATTAGAAAATTCATAGTCACTCTTTCCCATTTCCATTCTAGAATCTGAAGTGGATGATGTAACCCTGCTGGTACTTGATGTTCTGCCTTGACTTGTTGACAAGTTAGACATTTAGATACAAATTCAGCAATATCTTTCTTCATACCAGTCCACCAATAGTTCCTCTTCAAATCCCTACACATCTTGCGTTCCCGCCTGGAGGTCCCGCCTGGATGCATAGCAAATGGAGAATCATGTGCTTCCTTCAAAATGAGATGTCTCAAATCTAAATCTGAAGGAACATATAACCGGTCCCGAAATAATAATAACCCATCTCTACTGACAGAAAAATCTGGTCTTTTACCATCTTATGTCTCTGAAAGAATCTTTTGATACTCATCATCAGTCAATATTGCTGTTCAAATCTGATCAATCAGTAAAGGCTTCACCTGAAGATTAACTAACACCCAATTGTCAGAAATCGTCTCAAACTTTGCATTAATAGACCGTAGATCATGGACTAGAGAGATAACTCTGTAGTCCTCAGGCTAGCAATAGTCTTACGGCTCAGTGCATCTGCTACTACATTAGCTTTCCCTGGCTGATAATCGTAATACAGTCATAATCTTTTATCAACTCAAGCCATCTTCTCTGTCTCAAATTCAACTCCCTTTGAGTACCCAGATACTTCAAACTTTTATGATCGGTGAAGATTTTATGATCGCGGTGAAGATACATTTCTTTCACCCATTAAAGATAATGTCTCCATATCTTTCAATGCAAATACAATGGCTTTTGCCAAAGTTCCAAATCATGTGTAGGCATAATTCCTCTCATTGTGGTTTAAGTTGGCCGTGATTGCATAAAGCAATAACATTTCTTATCCTGCATTAAACACACAAAAAACCTAAATCCATTATGAGAAGCACACTATAAACAGTAAACTTCTTGTACCTGGAGTAGGTAAAGGTCAAAAACTGGAGGCTTCAGTCCAACACTTTTTCAGCTTTATTCAAAGCTTCTCCTGACATTTATCTGTTCCATTTCAAATCTAACGTTCTTTCGCAATAGTTTAGGTTTAAGGGGCCAAAGCAAAATTGAATAGAAAATCCCTTAACAAAACTGCGATAATAAGCCAGCCAAACCCAAGAAACTTACGAATCTCGGAAACATTCTTTGGGTGGGCTTCCAACTGGAAAAATGGCCTCAATCTTACCAGGATCCACTGGCCAATTTACCCTCTTGCAGATACAATATTGACCAAAGAAAAGCAACTTGGTTGCTAACCAGAATTCAACATTTAGAAAAAACTTAGCATTAAAGTTGTTTTTTGTCGAAGAGTTTGAAAAATAATTCTTAGGTGCTTATTCATGCTCTTCTATATCCTTTTGGAATATATCAGAATGTCATCAATAAAAACCCAGCAACAAACTGGTCAAGGTAAGGTCTGAAGTCGTGTTCATCAAACCCATGAATGCTGCTGGGAGCATTTAGTTAATCCGAATGGCATAAAAACTAGAAAACTCATAATGGCCATAGCGAGTCCTGGAATGCCGTCTTTAGGTAATACTCTGCTCTTTAACTTGAGTTTGATGGATACCCCGATCTCCAAATCTATCTTAGAGAATTACAGAAAGCACCCTTAAGCTGATTCAAGAGATCATCAATCCTTGGCAAAGGATACTTATCTTGACTGTGATCTTATTCAACTTGGCGGGTAATCAAATGGCACAACCGTAAACTTACCATCTTCTTTCTTCTTTACAAATAGCACTGGAGCTCCCCATGAGTGGACACCAACTAGGCGAATTAAAACCCCTTTATCAAGGCCAACTCCTGTAATTGGGCTTTCCAATTTCTTTTAAATTCAGCAGGACCATCCTGTAAGGAGTAATGGAGATCGGTTGAGGTCCCTGTCATAACCTCATTCTTCAAAATTTCAACTTTCCCTTTCTTGGAGGCAATACCTGGTAACTTTCTTCTGGAAATATCATTGGAAAAGTCCACACACAGTAGGAAATGTCTTTAAGATTAGGAGGTACCTACCCTTTGTGTCAATAATGTTTGGAGCTAGGTATGGCCTCACCACCATTTGACGAATCCAATTTCTGAGCTAAAGCTTGCAGTATCCACAGATAAGACAGTATCTGTTCTTCTCGCCTGTATTTACCACATTCTACATATTCTTGGCAGTTTAATATAATCTTTCTTCAGGTCCACATCACCACTGCCCTGATATTTTTTTTAAAACCAATCCATACCCAAAATAACATTCAAAAATCTCTGAAGGGCCATCTTCAACTAAATTCAGAAAAGGAATACATGACCTTGGATCATGAGTGGGGCAATCATGATATAATCTTATTAACAATAACCTCCTTGCCCTAAAAGGGACTGATACAAGCACAATCATAACCCAATCTCTAACAAGGAACAGATACATAACAAGAAATTCCAGCACTAATTATAAGCACTAATATAAGAGTGAGATGATCCAGGATCAAACAACACATAAACATCATGATTAAATAAAGAAAATATACCAGCCACTACATCAGCTGAATCGGCATCCTACCTCTGCCTCATAGTATAAACTCTAGCTGGCACACCAATAGGCTCTGTTTGATTCACTCTCCCCTCACTACCCGACATGCTACCTCTACCTCTACCCCTACCTCTGCCTGCAGACTGAGAAGATCCATAACTAGCAGCTAGTCTTTGAATAGATCCCTCTGTGGCTGCATATGCCGTAGTCATTCTCGGTCTAAGGCAATCCCTCACAAAGTGTCCAACCTCGCCACAGTTAAAACATGCTCTTGTGGTCAACTTACACACTCCTCCATGATATCTACCACTCCTGCATGATATCTACCATAATGAACACAACTACGAGTAACTGGAGGAGCTCGTGGAGGTGGCAATGGTGGTCTGAACTGCCTTTGGCTCTATGGCCTCACACTGCTAGATCTAGGAGGAAATGGACTAAATAATCTCCTCTTCTTGCTACTAGAGCTACTAGCCCCTGGGAAAGTCCTCCTGACACACACTCTTCTCCTTCTCTATAGCCTTTTCTTGCTCAACCTTCTCCTGATTCAGAGCTTGTGATACCAATGCAAAAAAATTCTCATGTTCAAAGCCAATCACATGACTCTTAATAATGGGCTTCAATCCCTGTTCAAATCCCTTGCACCTGTCCCTGCCTGTAACTAACATACTCCCAGCATAATAGCTCAACCGAGTAAACTCCCTCTCATACTCAGCTACAGTCCTATGATCCTGTTTGAGCTGTAGAAACTCCTCTATCCTGGCATCCACATAGGTAGATGGAACATTCTTTTTCTTGAACTCCCTCAGGAAGTCTGCCCAAGTCAGAACTGGTGAGTCAGGGAACTGGTGGGTTGCACTTTGCTCCTAGAACTGTCTTCCACCACCATATGCATTCTTCCTGAAGTAAAAGGAGACTGCATTTAATCGTACTTCTGAGCATCATCACACTGGAGCTTTAAGAAAAAACCCTATCCAATTCCTCTCTAGGCCACTGCTCAGCTACCTCTAGCCACTGCTCAGCTACCATCGGGTCAGTGGTGCCTGAAAACTCTGTGGCCCCATACTTAGCCAACTTATCATACTGTCTAACTGGCTACTGCTGCTGCTGTAAGTTACCTGCCATTTGTCTCAATAACGCAGCCATCTGCTGGGCTATAGGGTCAGCAGCTGGTGCAACAGGGACATCATCACCCTCGGGAGCATCACCAATCTCTTCTTGCCTCGCCTCAGACTGTTCCTCAGGAGGATTAAAATTATCTCCCTGACCAACACCCTCCATACTATCTATCGACAACAAAACGCTCTCTGTATACTATCACAGAAAAACATTCATCTTATTAGAATATTGTATGATGTATGATGTAGCTATTCCAACAATTAACAAGTTCATGTCATATTTGAGCAGATTCCATTTCACATTTATATTCAGCAAAAATTATGATCCAATATGCAAAATTAAAACGCTTCTGATACCAAAAATAAACAGTCACACCTTACCTTACTGTAGATATTGGCATGTCCCGTAATTTACTTTAATAAGCATTAAGGCCTTATAAAGCTTACTAAGTTATACTACAAGGGACTAATACTGTTGATTCATTTCATTTATTCTCTTATAAGAAAGAAAAGTAGATTTAATTATTTAAAAGTAAAACTCCTTTTTGGTTTTCTTTTCATCTGTTATCAACAAAATGTTTTTTTTTTTTTTCCTAATTTACTAAAACATATGAAACATAACTCCATTAAAACTCAATATGATTCTCTTTAAACATCAATTATATTAGCAAAAACATAAAATGGTTCCATAACCCATTAAAGCCCCATGGATTTTATTACAATACTGGAAATCCTTTTCACACCTTAGATACATAATAGAAATTTCATACATCATATTTACAGTTGTTCTTGCTCAATATAATAGATGTTCTGTTAATGTTTATTACATCATAACATATTCCAAAAGAAAGTCAAATATTACAATAGCTACATCAGTAGCATTACTAATCTACATTTTCAAACAACGATCTTTCTCCTAGTTCTTTTTCCTTGCCTTTCCCTGCGATAGCACAAAAGCAAACTATCGCTAAGCATTTTTGCTTTAGTGTTGTACTATTATAAATTAAACACAAATTATCAAATTAAATTCTTTATGTGAAATAATGAATCATAAAGTCATAAACCCACCATGTTAAAGGAAATAAGAAAAACAAAACAATACATTTAATCACGAATTCATAATGTAGTCTTACAGCTTTTATAGAATCATTCCGGAGGGGCCATCAGTGTCTAATGTGCAAACATCTAGACCTGCTATTCTCACAAAACCTCAATCTGTTGATATGGATTTCAACAGAAGACTGGGAGAATCTACAACCTCAAACATGGAGGGAGAATCACATCAATCATATATTCATTCTAGCGATTGATTTCCATATTTCAATCGATCGTTAATATCAACTTCAAACAAATGAAGTGATATTTTCGGGGTAATACCATGTCATATCGGCTGTTAAGACTTTGTTAAACCATTCCATTCATGTAATAAATATTTAAAAATCACTGTGTGAACATTTCATTTCGCAAACATACTAAAATTTCCATTCAGTCATGGCCACCCCTCATACTACAGTATCAATTGGCCCAACATCCTCCTCTTTCAAGGTATCAATTGGCCAACATCCTTCTCTTTCAATGTATAAGAATTATAAAATTTATTTGCATGTGTCATTAGGTCGTATGATTTCAAAATAAGCTTTATTCTTTAAAAACGTATGAAATCATATGATTCATAAAGTAAATCCAATGAAAATATTTTGCAAAATCAAAATCATTTTGTTTAAATAAAAGTAGGAAAGGCATAGTACACTAACCTGAGCTAGAAGGCTCCCCTAGCCTTTTTCCTCAAGTAACCACCCTCTCCTCTGTTAAGATACGCTTTGCTTGGTCAACCAGTTTAGATATTCATTCTGCAGATATTGAAAAACACAATGTACACACATGCACTTCTATAGGAATGCAAATTAAGCATTAGAATGTAGTGTCATGCTTTTTCTTTCATTTTCACTATGCTTCTCCAAGTTTCATATGACCTTAGTTGTCATATGACCTTAGTTTAAGCATGAAACACTTCATATCCAACACTTAACCACATCCTAGAAACATAATAATAACAATTATAACAATAGAAGTCAATGGCATGCTAAATTCATTAAATGTTTATGTAATGCAGAATTTCAGCATTTGAGTAGCTTGCATGCCATTGACTATATCTTGAATTTCTCATACTCATTTGCCCTGAAATTTTTACAGCATGTTCCCAACATCTTAGAGTACTGCCCTGTAAAATTTCATAATTTTTAAAGCTTATTTGCATTGTCAAATGACATAATTATAGAATAATTATAAAGACACACATCCCACATAATATATGAGCATTTTTCAAGATGACATAATTATAAGAACTCTGAATTCCAGTTTTCTCATCGCTGAGCCAGCCTGCTTCGATTTAATTTAACTCCATTTTCCTTTTATCCCATGGCTTTGTTTATCAGCATGACATAGTCTCGGGATCCATCTCGGGTTTGCACACCATGCCTTAAACTTTGGGTTAATTAATCTAGTATTTAGGTTAATTAAAAATTGGAGTCACTTAGGGTTTTTCCTAGTTTTCCCTAAAATAATTAAACTAGGTGGCGACTCACACACATCACGTGCATTTCTTCCTTAGTCACATGCATTCATATGCATTTTGATACTTGGGGAGGGGTTCACAGTCTATTACTTACATAACATCATAATATAAGATATATCAGAATCCCTAGGTCATGGCATATCAAATACAACCTCAAAATCATCCATCTTGGTGAATTATGCAAGTTAGACTTTGAATTCATGCATAACTAGTTTCACTCATCTTAAATCACCTTAAACTCAAGTCTAATCACTTCATCTTCACCAAATCAGAATATGAACAAGCAAGGCAACCGTCACTCGCATTACAAAGTTCAATTGGAATTCAAAATTAAATCATAGAAAAGAAAGGAGGAAGGTGAAGATAACTAACCTTATTTTCTTACAGATTACTTGAAAATTCCCTTGATTTTACACCGCTCACTTTTTGCTTGAATTTGGTACATCAAAACATCTTCTTCCATCTTTTCGTTGGACCAACGTGAAGCCTGTAAAAATTAGAAGGTGGAATAAATGGAGATGTTACTCCACCCTCTTCATAAATAATAACTATACTAAGATATAATAAACATTATTAAAAATTCCTTCCATGTCCTTTAAATGAAAATTGCACTATAATCCTCCCTTTTGTTTTCCCTTCATCCTTTGGCACTCTTATCTTTTTAATCACTTCACTTTAGTCCTAGTAGGTATCAACCAAGTGTATATGATATTCTAAATCCCACTTAAGAAAGGTCATATTGAAATTACCGTTTTTCGGCCTTTTCGAGTAAAATCGTGCTTTACCAAGAAGTCATTCCTCTTTAACTCATTTTTGATTTCCTTTAATCTTTCAAATTGATTTGTAATCACATTAATTACAAATTGATTGTAATCACATTAACTACCCTTTTCAAATTGATATTCAACATCCTCAACTATCTAGTGTCTTCCCGATTATTCACGAGTTTTTTCGCTTTCATTTTCGCATAACCGAATTCATCGAAATTTCCCATTATTCTAAGTTTTCCTTTCATTCGGATAACCGAATTCATCGAAAAAGCTAGAATAGCAGGAACTACAAAGTTGAGGATATTACACTACTCCTTCATGAGTGTCACGGCACTTTATGGGCATGTCACCCAGGTCAACATGGAACTTTGGCACTCATCCAATAAGGGTATTACTAGCCACAAATGGAGGAGAATGTGCGGGAATATATACAGATATGCTTGACTTGCCAACAAGACAATGTAGAAGGATGAAAATCTACTAGGCTCCTAGAACCGCTACAAGTGCCAATTAGACCATGGGAATGCATCTCTCTAGACTTTATCAGCGGCTTGCCCAAAGTCGGAGAATTTGACACTATCTTGGTCATCATTGATCGATTTTCCAAGTATGCAACTTTTATTCCCATGGCAAAAACATGTTCAGCGGAAAACACGGCACATGCAATTTTTTTTTTGATATGTGGTCAAAATGTTCCTAAGAGCATCGTCAATGATAGGGATAGTAGGTTCACGAGATCATTTTGGGTAGAGTTGTTCAAGATGCTCGACTCATAGTTGAACTTGTTCACTAGTTTTCATCCTAAGACTGATGGCTAAACGGAACTATTCAATAGTTTGCTGGAGGAGTATCTTCACCATTTTATTTTTGCCAGTCAGAAAAATTGGCCTACTTTACTAGACATTGCCCAATTTTTTTTCAATGCTTAAAAGAGCTCTTCTAAATGTAACACCCACCGCCCAGTCCCGAGAGACCTGACGGCAGATGCCACATTCGGTGCCGAAGGCACCGTCTTAACTTAACATACAAATCATAAAACTAAAATTATGAATTAGAAGTAACTGAGTATTCACAAGTTTCGCGAGTAAATTTTTTTTTTATATAATAGTAATAGAAATTTCATTTCAATTTCTTCTCTTTTTTTTTTATATATACGTTGGGAAAAATTCTACAAAAATACTGTAAGAATATCCCTTTAAAAATTGAACTCGCCAAACATGTGAATACAAAATACTCCCAATTAAACTCTAAACTTCCAACATCTCCAAATAATCATTATAACATAACAACACAATACTCAAACAATTAAGACCTCTAAATAACTTCCAACATCTCCAAATAATCATTATAACATAACCAACACTTTTAATAATTTTGCACTAACTGAATTAAATCATGAATTAGTATTTTAGATCCATCAATTAATTGCATTACATTATATAATATCCTAGAATCATATCAAAACATAGACTTAATATTGTATATTGCAATTCATTTAATAAATCTTATTCGTTATCTCCAATATATACAAAAATAGATTTAATAATTACATACCTGTAATATAACTTTCAAAATAACATAAAATCTGAAATGTAACAATTATACCAGATGGACATATAATTCCTTAATATATATAGGTAATTCTCAAATTCGCTTACACAAACATTAGTCACACTTTTGCCTTTGGAATATTACTCTTCAAATCTTTCAATAGCAACACGATCGTAGCAACCACGATCTTCAACCTACGAGTGATAAAAATCGACGCGCTGAGTATAAAACTCAGTGGTGCTCATAATTCACATACTTACCAAAGTTGTGATGGCAAATTACTTAAAAACAAATTTCATAAAATCATTTATAATCATAAACTCATTAAATTTCAACATACATTTACATTTATAGCAAAAGAAATATCAAATAAACTATTAATTAATAACATAAAGCATTTAATTCTTTATACCATAAATTCTTTACTTAAACATTGAATCACTATAAATACTTTAATTCTTTACTTAAAATATCAAATAAACTTATAATTATAACATAATAATTTAATTCTTTCAAATCATAAATTCATTACTTGAACATTTATTATACCAATACATATACTCTTTATTTTTAATATCATGTACCGAAACTTTTATTTTTAATATCATGTAGACGAGAATATCATAGCACTTTGACAAATTATTTGATAAATAATCCGTTAATTTGCCAGGGTAAGGTTTTAGCCAAAAATAATATGATATCTTTAGCTCAATTCGTTTTTAATTATCTATGAGCAAATATTTTCCATAGGGCTCGCGCACATACTACTTAGGAGAAAGAGAAGCAGATAGGTTTCGAACAGATTCAGAAGACCTTAGGTCGGACGCCAACACCTTTTCAGAAACATATAGAGCGCAGGTTTCGTCTTGAACAGACCCTAGAAGAGCAACCCCACGTGTCTAGCATATGATCATCAGCTTCTTATCAATAATCAAGCATCAAAGCACGGAGCAATGTGCTCGAATAACGGGAACAAGACATGCCGAGCATGCTCATCAGACAGAATAAAATCAAATCACGCATCAAATTCACACTAAGTATATTAGAGCCCAAAATCCTTGTTTTAATTTTTAATTCTTAACACTTATCATAAAACTTGTCTTATTTCTTAGTCTTCTTAAATTCATAATGTAAGCTTACTTTAGAACGTAGTAACTGGAAATTTCATACTTAAACATAATTACTTAACATAGCAAATTTCTTATCATATGAAATCATATATGTAAGCTTACTTATATTCAAAATTCAAAGCACATACACCTTAAATACCCATTTTTTAAAAACTCTAAACATATGAAAGTTATCAAAATAATCATACTTATGTCACATATATAAAATAATTAAGTAAACTTTACTATACTAAGGTGGTTCGATCTCTTAATGGAAACCAAGGGGAGGAATTTGCTTCTCCAATCAAGCATGCTAACATAACTCTTATGCACAAAAGTATCCATTTCAACCCTCATCATCCATTTCAACCCTCATCATGCATTATCTAGACCAATTCCACACTTTTTCAATCTATATCCATTTAAATATATCCACAACAACACTTTTCAAACTTATATCTTATTTTTATCAAATAAATCCTAAAACATACAAATAATCAGGAGAAACTTCCTCACACCTGATTTATAAATACTTTTATCCAAATAAACCTATAATTCAAGACATAGAAAATTTTCCAGCATGAAGATAAACTTGACCTTTGTTATGTTATTTAGACATAACTTAAGTTCTAGATCTCCAAATTAAGTGAAGTTTGATTCATTAGAAAACTAAGACGAAATTCTACAAATGTTATTAAGGGACAATAGCCCAGATCCATCTTTAAGATGGCAAACAAAAGCTAGGAACACAGACCAACAGTCCAGACCTGATTCAGCAGAACTAATTCCAATGTTTATCAAATTCCTACTTATGATTGATTCAGCAGAACTAACATTCCAATGTTTATCAATTCCCTACTTATCCCTAGACACTCAATCAAACCCCAATACCAAAACCAGAGAACATCTTTCAGACACAGGCAACATGTCCTCATGAGCAACTCAGGAACATAATCTTATCATTATAGTGGGTTCAAAATGGGGCATTTAATTTCAGTGGATGCATGTAGCCCGTCATAACAGAGTCAATTTGGGTGTTTCAGCATAATTTGAGGTATAGTACAATCCAAATTGGACTTACAAGAGGAGTTTGGAAAGCTAGATTGACGTAGACCTTATCAACTTTCATGGAAGGACTCTAGACACAAATGGAAATATCTTGAGGAAGTCAGAAAAAATCAGTCCTTAAATCACCACGCAGGGTCACACCGCAATAGAACACTTTTTCCTAAAATTTCAAAGCTTATTATATCAATATACAAGGTAGAGATTTCTACGCACTGTATCTAAAGTACTGCATCAAATATCATCTAAGATCATAAATCCACAAGAAAACAAGAAAACTTAAGGCTTTAATTCCATCAAGTAGGTTCTGCCACTAGGCCATTGGAGGAATGAAAGAGATAACGTTGTTTTTCTATCATTCAACATATAAGCAATACTTGGAAATCTCGCCAAAATACATTTATACCCTCCGTTCAAAAATTTTAAAATAATACCAAATTTATTATAAAATTCCCAATTTTCACAAATAGTATAAACTTCACAAAATCAAAAATTTAAACAAGGTAAGAGGATTTATGAACACTTACCTTAAACATAAGATCTAACAAGCTTAAATCAAACTCTTGAAGCCTTTGTTTGCCTTCTCTTTGGTAGAAGGTTCTCACCCTTTGGCTTAAGTAGTAACTCTCCAAATTACTTGAAAATAATGACCACAAATCACTTCTCATGCTTAATTCTCTAAGATTACTTACTTCAATCAAGTTTAATGGTGTAAATTTGGTGAGTTTACCATGTAGAAATTGAAGGAAAAACAAAAAGAAGAAGGGAGAGGAAGTTCATTGAACTTTAGGCTTAAAACTCAAAAATTCTCAAATCCTTAAAGCTTCCAATACACATGATAACCTTTTGAAATCTTCAAGAGGAAGGTCTTGGAATTGAGTTATTAAGAGTGATTTCTGTGAGAGTAACTTGAGAAGGCAAGGTTCCAGGCCAAGGGAAGCGAGATTAGAAAACACACGTGTGAAAGGAGGAAGAGAAGAAGAGAATGTGTTCTTCAGTTTGAGCCACAAAGCGGCATTTTCGGGTCTTTGTTAACTTTCTCAACATTGGATGGCTAGGATTGAGTCGATCTAATCTAACGGCTATAAATATTCTCCCAATTAAATTCCTTCAAAATATTATTTAACACAATAAAATCCTCAAATTTACTCCATAAAAATAATTCCTCTAATTTCTTTAATTAATATAACACCATTTCAAATTTACTCCATACAAATATTGCCTCTAATTCCTTAATTAATATCACACCTTAATTAACTATTCACTAATTTTCTAAATTCTCCAAAAATATTCATTACTTACTTTCTACCGATAAAAATCATGTATATATACTCCAAAAATATTAAATAAAATATAACACATAGATAGTAATTTTTCTGGACCAAAATAATATTTATTCCCGGACCGATGATACTATTCACAAACCGGTAACTTACTATTTTTTATTCCCGGACCGATGATACTATTCACAAACCGGTAACTTACTATTTCAGACACAAAAAAATGGGGCGTTACATCTTCTACTAATTAGAGTCCATTTGAGATTATTACAAGTCAATAGTCGTTCCTACCTCACACACTGGACATACCATACACTAGGCGAAACTCGAAGGCATACCTATTCACTGCTGAATGGGAACAAAATGCTGAGATGGGTAGAGAAATGGGTGAATCAAGACCATCAACCACTCACATTTGAATTCGGGGATTTGATATTCATCAAGATCACTTCCGTTTTCCAAACTATGACAAGAGACTGATGCGCAAGTATGAAGGTTCAGTTCCCATCATTGCCAAAGTTGGGAAGATAGCATATAAAGTAGACACGCCAGCTTGGATGGGCATCCACCTCATGTTCCATGTCGATCAACTCAAGCTTTATAATCCAGATATGAATGATGTTAGCAGGAGTAAGCTGCAACGACATGTTATTCATAAGAAGCCATCCTTCAACAAAGAAGTGGAGAAGATCTTAGAGACTCGCAAACTGAAGGGAAGTCGATATAAAGAATACCAAGTGTAATGGAGGAATCTACTGCCGTTAGAGAACACCTGGGAGGAGGGAGGCCTACATCAATTTCGTTGTAAGATACATAAGTACCGTCAAAGCACCCTTTTCTACAGAGAGCACTTCAAGACTTAAATTCCTAGTCAAAGAGGGCGTCGATTGTTTGGGTGGGGGAGAATGCAGGGGAGTGACTAGTAATCAAAATCACTTGGATGCCAGAATCCTAGTCTTGACTCTTCATAGGTGCCCTTAAGCCTATAAATGGTTCCATTGGTTACCTTATTATGATATTGATTGCCTTAATATAATATTTGATATATGAATAAAGTCTCACGTTATTGCCTCTACGTGTGATGTTGTGTTATGTGTTGCTATGTGTTCTTCAACGATGTTTGAATTATTTTCGCCTATCACTGGTTTGCAAATAAGGGCCACACGGTTCGTTTTTGGTTGCGAGATTGGGGACCTTGTCAAAGGGTCATAAAATCATCAATAGCCTAAAAAAATCCAGTTCTATCAAAAAAAAAAAAAAAAAAAAAATCAATAGCCTTAAAAATTCCCACGTGCGGTTTCAATAAACAAAAAAAAAAATTAACTACAAATCACATAAACGAAAAACAGTCTAATACACAAGATTGGCATTAGAATAAATTTTTGTTTCAGTGCTCAAATAAGAAGGGGCTCCAAGATTGAAATCCCCACAGAACCCTTCGTTATTCTATTTTTTTGTCGGTATTATTTTTAGGGTTAATTAAGCCTATGGTGATTTCTCTAACCAATCCACAATTTCGCTTCCCACACGCCGATCCCCCGATGAGAAGTTTCGCTCTGTACGAGTGAAGAGCTCATTCGAGTCGCTCCATCATCCTTATCCCTTGCTTAATTCTTCGCTTCTCCGAGGTCTTTTCTGTTTTTTTTAGGTTGGTTTTTTTTCTTTCCACACAATCTTTACGTTTGCTGTTTCCTATTAAACGGGAGTCTGGCCACTATTTTGTCCTCCCTTAAAAAAAAAAAAAAAAAAAAATTAATACAATAACATAAAGAAAACAAGTCTAATACAACAAGATTGGCATTATAATTTTTGTTCAGCTCAAATAAGAAGGGGCTCAAGAATTGAAATCCCCAGAACCTTTTTTCTTTTTTTTGTGTATTTTTTAGGGTTTAATTAAGCCTATTGATTTTCTAACCAAATCACAATTTCCTTCCCGCCGATCCCCCGATGAGAAGTTTCGCTCTGTAGAGTGAGAGCTCAATTCGAGTCGCTCCATCTCCTTTCCCTTGCTTAAATTCTTCGCTTCTCCGAGGTCTTCTGTTTTTTTTAGGTTGTTTTTCTTTTCCCACATCTTTCGGTTGCTGTTTCTTTAACGGATTGGCCTTTTGTCTCCTTGGCAACCAAACAGAGGGAATTGCTATTGTAGATGTGAAGGTCATTTTAATGTGCCGCTCAGAGGAGAATTTTGATACCAGGTGTTGAGAAGGTTGCTATTCTAATTTCGCTTTTCTCTTGATCAGAACATTCCGATGCTTGGTATATAATATGTATGTTATCTGTATGATATCAATCCTTTTTCTGTCTACGTGCTCCATCCATGAAATCGTTTTGTCTTTCTGTTTATCTGTGTATGAATGCGCATGATTCTTTTATTAATTAACTTAAAGTTCTCTTTGTCAATTTGATTTTTTCATTAAATTGTTCAGGTTGGATCAGAAGTTTTTGAATTAGTTCTTTAAGAACTGAACTCTAATATCATTTATACTTGAAGAGTTGAGAGAGAAAGAATGTCTGGTAGAAATCGCGGGCCTCCACTCCCTATGAAAGGCGTACCTCACCCTGGAATAATGCCTGCCATTCATGAACCACACTTTGCCAGAGGGCTAGGACAATTGGCAACCCATCCAGCTTTAATGGAAGAAATGAGAGAATCCCAGTTTGGGATAGATCCCAGGCGGCTTCCCCCTCATCCAGTGATAATGGAGGAGCGCCTTGCTGTCCAGTACCAAGATATTCAAGGTCTTTTGGCTGACAACCAAAGGCTAGCTGCAACCCATGTTGCACTTAAGCAGGAATTGGAAGTTGCCCAGCACGAGTTGCAACAGATGGCACATTTTGCTGATTCATTGCACCTGGAGAAGGATGTGCAGATGAGAGAATTGCATGACAAGTCTCTAAGGCTGGAAGCAGATCTTCATGAGTTGGAGGCTATGCGGACTGAGTTGCGTCATGTTCGTTCTGATATTAAGGAACTTGGTGATAATAGGCAAGAACTTACAGGTCGTGTACAAGCAATGACTCAAGATTTGGCTAGGTATAATGCTGATTTGCAGCAATTGCCAGCTCTGAAGGCAGAAATTGATAGTATGAAGCAGGAATTACAGCATGCTCGGTATGTGCTTGTGCTGCTTAGAAGCATAGAAAATAACCCAAATTTACATTTTAGGCATGGAGTTTTGTTTGACCAGTTTTTATTGGTTTATGGTTGAGGCATAATTTGCCTTGTTTCGTTTTTTTGTTTGCAGAGCTGCCATTGAGTATGAGAAGAAAGGATCTGCTGAGAATTATGAACGTGGTCAAATAATGGAGAAGAAAATGATTGCAATGGCTCGGGAGATGGAGAAGCTCCGTGCAGAGCATGCTAATGCAGAGAAGCGAGCCCGTGCTGCTGCGGCTGTGGGTAATCCAGGTAAACTTCACCTTATTAAATTTAAAGGTTTTTTTCTTTTCATTCTGAGAAACTGCAAAGAGGTGAAATTGGCAAATGGTATGGACAAAGAAGGAAGAACTAAGAGTGAGAAAGTTGCACAAACATTTTTTTTTCTCAAGCAAATGAGATTAAGAAAGAAGAAATTCATAACTATTAAAACAAAGGTAATTTTTAATCCTACTGGATATTAGCTCATGAAACTCCTTGAAAAACTTAAAGAAAATAATTTGAATACCCTACATGTTAAATAAAATTATTACCAAAAGTGTACATTGAAAAAAAAAAAAAAGAGGTGAAAATTACCAAGGAAACCTTTTCAGTTTGTTGGTTGTTTTAACAAAAAAACTGTAATACTAAGAGGAACGATGTTCAAGCACTTGGTGTAGAAAGTTCAGCATAGTTTTATAATAGTTAAGGTGCAAAACAAGTTGATAACAATGCAAAAAATATATAGTCTTATTTTGTAAATGGTAATATGTTGACAGTTGAATTTGTTTACATGTTATATAGTTAAGGGCATCAGTTCCAATATTATTTGTTTTGATATTTCAATCTCATGGGGATGTAACTTTCCCACTCTTTGGATGGGAAAGTACTTGTACACAACACATGGGGAAGCAAGGACAGGGTACACATATCCGAGAATTTAACTTTCATAGGAATGTAACATTCTAGCGCCACTTTCCTGTGTAATTCTGGCAACTAAATGCCCCCTTAGGAGCTGGATTTATGAGTTTTATCACTCTATCTGATACTTTGGCCTTTTCCTATTCCATATCTTCTCTGCTCCCTCCTCCCAACTTCCTCTGTCCCTCTCTTCCCTTCTCATGTGTTTTTTAAGTTTGGTTTCTCTTCAGGTGCAGCTTATAATGCAAATTATGGCAATCCTGAGGCTGGATATGTAGGAAATCCCTATCCTGTTGGCTATGGCATGAACCCTGTAAGTTGTCTGCTTTACTTAGGATCTCCATTTGTGTACGTCTGTAACTAGCTTTTAGATGTTTATATCTGCTTATGCTTGATTTTTAAGTACATTAGGGTTTTTGTATGCGTTTTTGAGGTTTGGTGATTGGTAACTAATCAGATTCTGCTCTTTCTTCCAAATTTCAAAAATTTCAGGTGCAAGCTAATGTTGAAAATTATCCTCAATATGGAGCTGGACCTGGTCCCTGGGGTGCTTACGATATGCAGCGAGCTCAAGGACACCGATAGACTGGTTTCTGAGTAGCTAAGATGTGTGTTAAATGGTACCTTGGGCTGCAACTTATTGGATACTTAAGTTTAATTTTGAATTGCTTCTCATGATAGTTATTTAGGGAGACATCTATTTGCTTTAATGAAGTTGTACCTGAATATAATGACAGCTCATAGTATCCTGGGCGAAATATGCTATTATACTTTTGAGCTATTCTAATTGAAATATTAGCATAAACTCTGCGACCTTCTAATCCTGTTGTTTTATATATTTGTCCATAATCAAGTGTATCCATCTCTTTTCACATCATGTTTTGAATTATGCTTCATAGTGATGAGGTATTTGGTTGCAAGGTTGGCTATTTTGTAGAATATTAAGATCCAGGTACTGAGAAAGGTATTTAGTTCTGGTGTTAACAGTACTGGGATTGGCAACAGAGGGTATTGCTTGTTCCATGATTGATCGTCTGATAATCTTTACTTTTGAACACCTAAAGATAATTGCTGCATTGAAACTTAATCTTATCCTAATCCCACATTAATTGGAAAGAAAGAACCTGGGGGGAGAGAATCGTGGTGCACAGTCCTTTTATTTGTTGCAAAGTCAGTTTGCTTAGATTTCTGGTAAGATTCTGGGAATATCTTGGTGGCTGAGTGGGCTCTGTTGAGTTTTGTGCAGATGCAGGAAGAGCTGAATGCAAGGCTTAATTGAGTTTTCAGCTTGTAATAGTCTTTTTCTCTCTTAGACTTGAGAATAACTACTAAACTCGTGATTACTGTGCAACTGCCCTTCTCACAAAATGTTGCTTTATATTAGAGTAACTTTATAGATTTTAGCTCCTAAGTTTCTGTATGAATGTGCTCATATGAGTTAATTCATTTTGCTGTGATAGAAACTGATTTCTCTTGAAGCTTTTTGTGAGTAATATTGATTGATATAATATAGAAATATGATATAATATAGAAAAAGAAATATAAAAAAAGCTCAATTGTCTTACTCGACAAAAGATTCATTTATATACAATAATTTATGGGTTATTAGAACAATGAGACAATTATACATATGGCTGTGTACTCTGGTCTCTGGTTGTTTTTGAGATACAATGTGAACAATTTTGAACCCTTCAACATACCTTTGAGTACCAGATGAACCTCATATTCGACGATGCATTGTAACATTGATCTTATGTGTAGTTCTTTAGCTTGTCATCCTCCTCATTTTGTTTTCTGTCAATTTCCATAAAGGAAAAGATTTTGCTGTTAACCTAAAGCACTTAACTGGTGATTGTTTCTGTGCTTTAGAAGACATTCCTTAGCAACTAGCTTGTTCTGTAGTTCTATCATTCCATAAAACAGAGATGGTGCATGCCACTCAATCTTTATATCATCGAGGGGGATTGTTCAAAGGATTGTTAATTATGATAAAATCCAACATCTCTTTGGTATCTGCATTCTGATATGTATTTTCCATAATTTCTTTAAATTACAGCTAAAATTTAGTTTATTTAACCAGTACTAGGACTAGAGGTTGTTTGTTGAAATATGTAAGGACCCTGTCTGTGAGAAAACAGTTTATATAGTAGTTTTATTGCCATAAAGCTATGAAGAACAGTTCATACTCTCATTATATTGTTGAACTGGAGATAAAACCTAGAATATTTTGCAGTTTAAGGTTTTTAAGAGTGGAGGAGTGAGTGAGGTTAGGGGCTTGCCTTTTGATGAGGGTTTTGAATTGCTTGTGGTTTTAAAGGAAACTGTGGTTGGAGTTTGGTAAATTAGGTTCCTGGAATCTCTGGGAGAATTGGAAATTGTTAAAGTTTTAAATGGAGGGACTTATCTTCAGGGATATTGTTGGTTAAGGCCTTCAAACGGTAGATGAGTGGTTCTGTTTCAAATCCCTGGGCATTTATTCTTGACAATTCTTATTTGGCTCTTGAATGGTTTGAATCTAGATTTAAAGTTTGCACCTGAGAGGAATTACTGTCTGAGGCGTATTATATGTAGTAAGAAGGGGATAGAAGAAACAAATGCCTTAGTACCAATGCTTGAAAATATCAAAATCATATTTTTTTACAACATTAATGATATGGACAAATGAAACTAGGTCAAAGGAAACATGTCCAGCGTAAACAAAGAAAGCTTTCTAATAGATATGTACCAAGTATACAACGAAAATCTGTTGATATGGACTTTGGTCCAGACCAACTCAATACGACTAAGATCTTTCGATGCTCTGGAATTAAATGAGTCTGAAAATATTATAATTTTTTTGTTCTCACTTTTATCATTTGACATTGGACCTATTTGACTGGACACTGCAACTCATTTATCTTATGATTTTTGGTCATAGCCTAGTTGGCTTCAGCAACATGGATCCATTTTTGCCATCTATTTCTGTTTCGGGCCAAACAATTTGTGACATTCTGATTATCAATTCAGATTTGACCTAAAAGACAAAAATGATTGTTAATTCCATTAGAACTTTCCCATTGCATATATAGAGATTAAATTGGAATTACTTACGATTCTATTATTTATTTATTTATTTTTTTTTTTTGGGATTACCTTGTCGAGTTTGGTGGTCTTATTTGTTGACTAGGGGCCAAAGGTCCTGATTCAAACATCTTAAACCCTAGCAACCTAGTTTCACAATTTGTGCGTAGTTGCTGCTGTTGTTTGCGTTCATTTGCAGAGATTATTACATATTGCAATCACCTATGATGCATAGGGTTAGACATCTCTGCCTTGACTGCACTTACATAGCTATTTTCTACTGTATGGCACTTAAGTTAAAATGTCATTACTTTTTTCGGGAATGTCTCTCTTCTCTGTCCCTCAGCCTCTAATTCTCAAGACACCCACACACATATATTTTGCTAGGGGCTGGCATAAGGAGAAAGATGGTTAATCTTGCCTCAATTGATTTCTGATCCCATGTGGGGTGCTCCATTAAGTTTGTCCTCATGCAATTTGTTCACTGTGTTTCTCATTTTTGACCTAAATCTGTCTTACGAAGTACCATCTGGCAGTGTTGCACAGCTCTTTACTGTCTGTATTAAGTTTATTCTGAGCTACAAGCAGTTAAAAGTGAATGTTTTAATTTCAGAGGCTTTTAACTTTCAAATGGTAGTGCTTTTCTCCTCTATTGGTTTCTTTTTTTGGGGTTTGCTTTTATAATGATTCTTTTTGCCTTTTGAGAGGGAATGTATCCATCTATAATCTTGAGAAGACTTTTAGCGCAAGCCCATAGAGCCCTTCCCTTGATCTTTCCCAGCAGGCAGGAGAAGAAAAGGCCTAGCCTATTAGAAAAAAAAAAAAAAAAAAAAAAAAGACTTCTTACCGCAGCCATACGAGCCCTCTCCCCTTGATATTTCCACGCAGGCAGGCAGAAGAAAAGGCCTAGCCTATTAGAAAAAAACAAAAAAAAAAGAAAAGAAGACAGACAAGAAACGAACATCCCTTTGATATGGGTTAAAAGGAAAAATTCACACACCTCAGAAAATACACGCACAGCTACCTATCACTTGGCCTCTATTAATAAATATAGCTCTTTTTGATGGAGCTCTACTTTCGCGCCGTTTTCTTTTCCCCCCCCAAAATTCTCCCTCTTAATCGTTCAGTGCCTTTCTCTCTACTGGTGTACTTATGTGGAGTCTGGCTTCTGAATCAGAAGGCATAATTCTGTTTTCTCCTTTGGAAAGCGGAACATTCGTCTCAGACAGAACCCTAAAAAAAAAAAAAAAAAAAGAAAAGAAGACAGACAAGAAAACGAACATCTTTGATATGGTTAAAAGGAAAAATCTCAAATAGAACAATACCAGCACATACTATACTTGCTCTATTAACTAAATATAGCTCTTCTTTGATGGCTTACTTCGCGGGTCAAATTCTCTCTTAATGTTAGTGCCTTTCTCCTCTACTGGTGTATTATGTGGAGTTGGCTTTGATCAGAGGCATAATTCTGTTTCTCCCTTTGGAAAGGGACATTGTTTAGAAGAACGGCAACTAACTATTTGGAGCTTAATTACTGGTTTTGCTGGTTGTTTGACGGGACATGTTCAACAATGAAGCTGCACAAATAAGTCTGACAAGTAAGTGTTTGTAACTTTCTGCAAATATAAGCTCTTTTATTTGGATTTAGCTTCCGTTTTGCTGGCCTCAGACAAGAATCCTTTTTTTGTTTGTTTCCCATGGTGCAATTAGATTGGCCGGTTGCTGCCAATTCCTCTCCTTTTTAGAACCTTGCGGGGAGCCTTCTGTAATCAATGGTTGAGGCAGTGCTGAAAATCACGAAATAGATTATACAAGCGTTCTTTTGACTGCAACATTTGCAGCTATATGGATTATGTCCCCTGATGAATTGTGTGTGTGTGTTTTTTTTTTTTGTTAAAATGTTAAGTCTCAGCGATGGTTAAGTTTTGACTGATAAGTTGATGATTCAGTAAGGAATGGTAGTGAGGCTGGATGAGTTTTGCAATTTTCCCACCCCTAAAACATTAGCAATTGGCCGGGAGCAGGGCAAAAACAGACCGGGGCAGGGTCAGGGTCAGTGTAGCTTTTTTTATTTTTTATTTTCTATTGAGAAAAATCATAATCATCATTAAGTATAGACATATAGAATGTTATGTCATTTATTACATTTGACAATGATATTAATATTCTGTTATAAATAGCATATTCTTAAATAAAGTCCTTTCATATTTATAAAATGAAACTATAATATTGTTTCTGAAAGTCGGGGAAAAATTGAGGTAGGAAGACATACCGATTCTCCTGGAGCAACTCTTCCAGCAAATTCAGTCATGTTTTTTCTGTAAATTTGGTTGTAATTTGCTTTCACATATGCAATCATAAGTCTTGAATGGATAATTCCTGATCATTATATGTCCAACTGTAAGTCTTAAGTGGATAATTGCTGATCATTGGAAGTACCTAAGGTGGATAACCAATTGCAGAAATTCTGAAATTCATTGAGGGGACATGTAATGAAGATTTGATGTTGACTTGGAACATTGATGGTATAATATCTGAGAAACGAGTGCTCTAGCAAGTAATACTATTTGCAAATTGCAGTATTTATACTTCTGAGGTGTAAAACTGATAATATGCTGAGCTCTTGAGCATGCTGTGTTGTATTCCTTGGCTGTATTAATAATTGGCAAGATCTTTTCAGAAGTGTTGCCATCATGATCAAGTTATGCATCTAGGGAATCTGAAATTTCTGTTGGAGAAGGCAATTGTAGTCCATTCTTCGAACTGTGTATTTGCAATTGCCTTATTAGTACTAAGAGTTTGTGCTAAACCTTGTGTGGAAGTGTGCCCCATTTCCCCACTCTGTGGGTTTTTCATGTGCAATGAAATCATGACTATCTTGATGCAGTCAATATATCCCAATTCCACTCGGCAGATAATTTTTTTGCTTAATACTGTTGCTACCTTAATATGCTTGATATTTCATGTCAGCAGACTTGCTCTATTTTTGCTTTGTTCTTTCAACTGCTATATATGGTTTGACTGTACAAGTGATGTTAGGTGGTTACACGTGTGATCCTATTATAAGCTTAACCAGCTCCATGTTGGAGCTGTGAATATGAAGGTTCACATATTGTTTGGTCCATGGCATAATCAGGACCAGTGGTATTTTTTATCTTTATTTAGTTGTATTTAAGGCGAATGCCCTTTACTTATCAGGTCTGTTCTTAACAGCATATAATTCTACTTCTGTAGCCTTTGGCATGCCTCTATGCCTTTTTTGTGTCTCATTGATGTTTGTTTGTGACTGTTTTGCCTCCATTGCATTATGGTTTCATGTGTGGTTGACATATTTTTGTTTTTATTTTTTTTAGGCTTGGAACGTTGGGGCTTTTGACTGCAGCCTGTGCACGGGCCGAGAATTTTCATGAGGTATTTGCACTTATTCGCTTGTTTATGCGTTAGTTCACCTTCTATTAGCTGTGGAACCTGTCTTATTTAGTTTTGGAGTAGCTTTGGAGAAAGCCAGCTCTCCAAAGGATAAAAAGAAAAATAAACTGTGGAGAAATCTAAAGTCTGGGTAGTATCACAAACTAACATCACAACCTATTTAGCTCTACATTTAAGGGATTTAAATGATAATTAGTTATAATTGCAGAAAAGTACACAGCACGTGGTCAATTTCAAAAGTCCTAGCCTAACATTAGGGCTGGAACAGTTATGCATTTAAGTTAAACCAATGGAAGTTTTTTATTTCTAATATCATTTAATGAATTTTAATTTGATCTGTGGCTTGCATGAAATAATTGATCAGTATGGTAGTATTTTGGGAGGAGTTTCTCAGGCTAAAATTGTTTAGCAACAGTTTATGTATTTATACTTAATTGAATTGAATGGATACACTTGTGATGCAGGGGGAGGTTGTAGGGCTGTCAGTTTTTTAACAAGTAAGCTAGAATAGGGTTGATTGTAGGTGGAACAGTAAATAATTAGGTTTATAACCTTTGAATTAAAATTTATACTATAATTAAATTCCGAAATGGATACACTCTGTGATAGCACGGGGGAGGTTGTAGGGCTGTCAGTCTTTTTTAACAAAGTAACGCCATAGAAATAGGTTGGATTGTACGGTGGAACAGTAAACTAATTAGGTTTTAGTAACCTTTGAACTTAAAAATTATGAGAAAATAAGATGATTTACAATCGCCTCAATAGTGCTGTCTCATTCTAACGTGATAACAATCCTAACTAAGATTAGGAAATCCCTAATTAAAGAAAGAATTAAAACTCTATTCCTATTCAATGACCTAACAACATACGTAAACTCCTCATAATAAGGCAAACGGAAAACTAAATGCAAATACTGAAATAACCAACAGTAATTAAATAAAATTCTACATTCGTGCTAGGAATCCAATTAGGCACAAACTAGGATTGCGCTCTGCATCATTCTCTCCGGGTTTGAAACAGACTGGGTCTCCGACGATAAGCCTTGAATAATATTCTGCATATTGGCTGCGATCACCCACCTTTGGCTTTTAGCTCTTCTTCCAAGAAATTCATGTTACTTTCAACTCTGCTGTTTATCCCAACCACTTAACAAATGTCCTATATTGTGGTTGCCCACGCCTAGAAACGAGCTCCTTCGACATCCAACACTTCCTCAATAACATCAGCCTTCGAATCTGGCAGCTCTTGTTACTTTGTGCTTCAATGGCAGGCATCGGCCACATTTCATTCAAACCATGAAAAAGTCAAGTCTGAAAACATTAAAAATTGGCGACTGATTTGTAAATCCAGCATGGAAGACTCAATTACACTACGGCAATTGCGACACTGCATCTGTCTTCCAACCACCCTTACAAGCGTGCCAACACACCTTCTAGATTTACAGGCTTATGAAAGTTTCCTTTAGGGCAAACCGTCTCTATGTCTTAAGTGGACACCGCACGAACCCTGGCAATCGCCTTCTCAAATTCTTGTACGCGCGATGCTGGCTTTCGGCTGTCATAGGCAATATGTGCATTGCTGTCTTTTTAAGGCAGCTTTCATCCTGTATCATTTTCCTGATGCTGATCAGCCCCAAACAATTCCCTTCAGCCACTTACTCTACGCTCTTCCGGGGCAAGGGCACCCAAATCGAGTACATTCTGAGGTTTACCACGGTCCCATAAGCAGCTCAAACAGGGTCTTCCTTACTACTTTCGCATGACCTGACGCTTGTCTCATAATGCGAAATTCAGCTTGGGGATAACACTAGATCCCATGCTCTTTTGTACTTGCTCCCAACGAGACACTTCCTTAATAGATTTCCCAAACTACACGATTGACAACTTCCGCTTCTGACCGTCTGTATTGCCGGGTCTGGCAAGTACCTGGATAATACTTTCCAAATTCAGGTTCTCCCAATTTCCTCCCCATAAGTCCTCCAACAGTGCCCCATCAACTCTTAATATCTTCTATCGAAACAATACGACAGTTTGGCAACACCCATGTGTCTCACGATCTCTCGAAAAAATAACAGCAATCATAACTCGCATTAGAACCAGTCTTGAAATGCGCGATACAAATGAGCCATTTTACGAGAAACACGATCCACTACAACAAATACTTAGAACAAATCCCTTCTTGCTGTCTTTGCGAAGCTCCCACCAACAAAATCCATACTCAACCGTGACCAGTGCAATCCTGGCCTTCGCGTAAGGAGCACTCATAATCCTATATTTTGGGCGTCGCCTCCCTCTTTCCGAGTAAACAGCGCTGGACATCGGTTCCACCAATTTTCCTCACATCTTTCTTCCCCATCTTTGGCAATAATAATACCGGTCAGAAACAATCCGAAACACGTCCTCTGTCTCCTACCAAAGTGTCTCCCAAACCCATTTCATTGAAGTTTCCCTCTAATGAATTTGTTTCCCTTAACGCATCCTTCAGCCGAATGCATAGCTTACTTCCCTTTGAATAAATTAACCATCTTCGCAATCCGGTATGCCCGCAGCACCTTTCAGCTTCTGACGAATGCAGTACAATCAGCCCTTTATCTCTGGCAAAAACAATGAATCTGAAATCATACTGGTTTTTCCAGTTCTTAAACCAGTAATTTGAGTGCTCAAAATTGACAAAATTAGGGATCTTTCTATCAACGCTCCCAGCCCACAATATTAGATTGACCCGGATTTATAACTTTAAGTGACCGCCAAATTAACATTCATCCAAGGACAAGCCACACTCACTATATCGCAATGTCGATCTGTTTGAGTTATATTCTGAGATTTTTAAGATACCCTCAAGGCCTGAATGATTAGAAAAACCCAAAAAACTCACCGATCAAGCTACACGCTAATCGTTTGCCTAAATGTTCGAATAGCTTTTCTTACACAAGGCATACGAACCCCTAATCCACTAAGTTGAGCTAACGCTTTCTTAGCTTCAAGACAACTCTTTCCAAAACCTAAAAAACTCATCAAGAGGTCTTGCCCTCTGGCTCAGAACACGCTCCAATCCCCTTCATGTGCAAAGCATCAACCATTCAACAACTAAACTAATTTTCAAACACTCCCCCTGGAAGTCGCACGAACAGGCTGCTCTAGTCATCCAAAAACTTGATCTCGTTTTCAAATCGCCTTTCCTGGGTGCAGATTTGTCCACCAACTTTTTTCCTCTTTCCATACTGATTCACATTATAGATCATAACTTGACGCTGAAATTCTTTGGATCAACCTCTCCTCATACCGAAAGAGGCCAACCCATGAAAGCTTTAACCTTCTTTGCATGGACTTGTGGTGCTGGCATCGCTCGGTAATTGCAACCACCTTTTCTGGATCTGGTCTCTTTAATCCTTCAGCGGCACAATGTTCGCCAGGAATACCCACTTCTGGCTCTGCAGGAAACTGCATTTTTTTAGGTTTATGGTCGGCAGCTGCTCTTCGTACGAACGTAACTCTAACACTTCGTCGCAAGTGCTTTACAATGCATCCTTCCTCGGTGCGGCCTATAAATCAAAATGTCAATCGAATATACCACAAACGAAGAATTCAAAGAAAGGTTTGAGTAATTCTGCGCATGACTCTCATGAATGTGCTTGGTGGCAATTAGAAAGGCCAAATGTGGCATTACTAACCATTCAAATAACCCTCTGGTGCTCTTAAAAGCTGTTTCCCATTCATCACCATGCCCTTCATGCCTAATTTGGTGATATCACTTTTCAAGTCAATCTTTGGAGAACACTTTACGAACCCCGCCTAGTTGATTCAAGCATATCCTCCACCAATCTTCGGTATTGGCAAACTGCGATATTTGATTGTCAATCTTGCTTTACTACGCACGACCTTCTACACCACATTCTTCCCCCTACGCACAACCCGTCTTTCTCTGGTGGTTATAAGGCTGGGCGGCCACATGGCCACTTTTATACTTTCAACGCACCAGACCCTTCCTTTCCAATAATTCCTAAACCCCTGTCCTTCTCTATTTCAAGCCCGCTGTAAAGGAGGGGCATTCGGTTGCAGGCAGCATTTTGGGTAAAAGCCTCCTCCTGGTACCAAATCAATCAGCATGCCTTGGATGCTTCTTAATGGTGGCAAGACCATTTTTCGGCTATTACTCATCTAAATCAGCTCCTTGAATCTCCCTGCAATCAATTGTTGACATTTCAAAGGACTATTCAACCTCGATTTTTCCAACCTGGTCACGCTCCCTATTAGTTTTGCTCAACTAAGGCAATTACCTGTGACTCCACCTACTATGCCTCACGCCTGCAAATTTTCTAACACTTACACCAAGCCCATTTAATTACTAGTTGCAGCTGCCTTTATTTCGGCTGTCCTTGCCTTGTTTTTTTCTTGAGAGGATGCCAAGTCGTACTTCTTCGTTGGGTCCACTTGTACGAACGACATAAGATTAGGCCTTGTCTTGTGGTTCCATATCATGATCATACAACCAACGGTCGTTCACCACTAGAATATGCCCAACATCCATTGGTATACATATAGTGCTTCATCTGCCAAGGTCATCTCCCATTGTGAATCTGCCCCTACAGCATCTGAGATGCTTACTTGGTATTCCCATGTCCTTTCTTCACCAACCTACTCTTGTAATGGATGAGATGTTTCTGTTGTCCAGGCAGCTTTAAATTTCTTCCTACGAGCCCCTCCCTTTGATATTCAATACTTTTCCATAATTTCCCTCCATCAATGACTAAATTCACACACTTTGCCCTTCAACAAAATAACACGCTGTACGGCCAAAATGCCTTAACGCGTCCTCCCAATCTTCCTCCCTTCCACTTCTTTGGTTCATCGCGCCTGTCACTGATGTTGCACCACAACTACAAGACTCAACCTTGAGCTGGTGAACAATCAATTTCTTCTTCCTCATCATATTCATCAAAAATAGGGCCTTGGTCTTCATCATACTCGGCTAAATTCACCCTCCTTTGTGGACAGATGAATGAAGTATGTCCCTTTTCTCTACAAGTAAAACAACGAACTTGAGAATTGTTGCCTCTCCTTGTAGACGAACCAGAATTGTTTTGTCCACCATAAGGTACTATGCCTTTCCCTTTACCGTTCCCGTCAACACGGGCTGTCTCTTCATTGTATTTATTAGTAGCGGCAGCCTCTTTCCCGCTTCGTTGAGTTGTTTGAATCCCTCTTGCAGGTCCGAAATTGTTTTGCAAATTGCTTCTGTTTATGTTTATGGGCCTTCTAGCACCGTAACGAGAAACTCGCTTTTCCAAGCTTGCTAAGGCATATGCTGCTAAGGCATATTGGCGAGCATCTTCAAGATTGTGTAATCGGACTATGCCCATTTCATCTCTAAGGGACTGATTCAAACCAGCAAGGTAGTGAGAGGTAATTTGTTCATTACTTTCAGATATTCCAACTCGAATGGACAAATTATTAAATTCTGCAGCGTACTCTTCAACAGACATGCTATTTTGTTTCAAGCAGTGGAACCGTTCATATAGTTCCATTGCGTAATCAGCTGCTAAAAATTGCTTCCTTAGCTTAGTTTTCATGTGCTCCCACGTGCTGATTTTAAGCTTTCCTTGTCGTGCATGCTGCTCCTCAACTCTCTTCCACCATTGAAGTGCAGTACTCTTTAATGCAGTACTCTTCAATTTAAGCTTTACAAAAAGCACTTTCGAGTTTCAACCATTGGTTTACATTCAAAATAATTTTCTAAACTAGTTTCCCAATCTAAATAGTCTTCGGCATGCGATTTTCCATAAAAATCAGCGACTTCAATTTTAACTGCTCCACTATTTAAATCAAGAGCATGAAGTAAACGCTCTTCCAATCTGCCTCGTGCTGCTGGGTTTGCAGGTCCAGCTTCATGAAAGGGGTTTACATCCTCGACTTCCTCTTCACTCTCAACTCTCAAGAGCTCTTGAAAATCAAGGTTTTTGGTGGTTTGCCTTCCGGAAGTCTCATTCGGGCTTCCCACGGTTTCCTCGACGCTGCCGGCTTGTACAGCCCGGGTCCAAAATCCTCAATCATTCGCCGCATCTGCAGCTTTTTCATCTTGTTTGGGGCTGATTTGCCTCTCTCTGCTCTGCTCTTCCAACCATTGGTTTTAATTCAGACAAAAAAAAAGAATCCTAGGATCGTGGTGTTTGTGCTCTGATACAGTTGAATGCAGGGCGGAGGTTGTAGGGCTGTCAGTTTTTTTTAACAGTAGCAGAATAGGGTTGAATTTGTAAAGGTGGAACAGTAAACTAATTAGGTTTATAACCTTGAATTAAAATTATGAGGAAAATAAAGATGATTTAACCAATGCAATCAGTGCTGTCTATTTATAGTGATAAATCCTAACTAGATTAGGAATCCTAATTAAAGAAAGAATTAAAACTATATTCCTATTCAATGATAAAATAGTAAATCCTAATCAAATAAGGAAACGGAAAACTAATGCAAATCTGAAATAAAACAGTAAATAAAAAAATCCTAGTTGTGCTAGGAATCCAATTAGGACTAGGATTGCTCCTGCATCATATAATGCTATGAGTAGTATTGGATAATTCGTATTATCCACCTGCATTTGCATTCATGCATATACGGCTAAATGCTAGACATGCATTACTTATTAAATCGTTATTTTGTGTTGCATTATGTGTTGCTATTAGAAATGGTTTGATTAGTTGTGATGTGCTTTATGTATGCTTTGCTTGTGTAGAATTGGAATGAAGTGGGTCACCATGGGTTTGTGAGGGCGATCGTAGATACCGTCGGCTATGTATCGGGAGATCGGTGCCCCTATGTGCATCTGATGATATATGATATGGAAAACCATAGGGTGGCCTCCTATTGGTATGGAAAAGAAAAGAGGGTGTAAAAAAAACTATATAAATATTCTTATGGGCCCTTAGCATCAGATGATTGATAATAAAATCAAAATTTACGTGATCATCTAGCCTTTTTTTATGTCTTTCATGGTTCTATGTCAGTTTCTAGTTTAGAAGCATTTGTTCGTATGCTCCTACTTACCTTGTAATCTCACATGAATATATACATATTTCTAAAAGAAAATTGAAGAGGCGATTATGGCTGGAAATAATATAGATCAAGCAAACCATTGGCTTGTTTGATTTCTGCTTTGCTTAGTTCAGCCTTAATCTCAATTTGGTTGGGATCTGTTATATATGTGGACTAGCTTTTTTAGCGTGTGAGAAGAATGTAAGTCGATTGCATTATTAATATGAAGTATTTGACTTTCACTAGCATATATGAATAACAACAAACCATTTACTACAAATGTTCTTTTTATTTATAAATATAATAGACATATTAAGAGTATTGGATTGTAATTAACATCTATTTTTAAACTAAAATAAATTTAAAGTATAACTGGGATCTAATTGCTTTTTTTTTTCCTTAAAGAAATTTTCACCATTTTGCAATATTCATTAAAACATTATTCATTTTGTAAAAATTGATATAAAAAGGTTAAATATAAAATCTGTCTTGATATTTTAACCTTGGAAGGTATTGATGTCAGGTTAAGTGAGAACTCAAACAATCCAAGCACTTGTAATTATTGCCTCAATTCAAAACGATAAAATCTCTGAGTTTCCAAAACATTAATTGCTGCTAAAATCTATTTGAACTTTTATTTATGTACACTTCTGTATGTATAGTTATTTGTAAGTTCCCTAGAAGTTAAGGCTGTGCGAATCCGATTCCAGTACAGTTGTTAAGAAGAACCGGAACGGAACCAAAAATTCGGTTCTTTCATTTTTAGGAACTGTAACCGGAACCGAAGGGAACATTACAAACATCAACAAATCATAGCTAACAATTGAATAACGAAGTTTTATTTATATTGTCAACAAAAAGAATTTAAGTTCAAATAAACATTTATGAATTATGATATTGTTAAAATATTATATACAATAAGAGATGGCAGGAATCATTAGATATTAATTTTTTATGCGGGATAAATAATTTTAATTTATACTCTATTTGTATTATTAATTAAAGAGTATCAACTAATAAAGATTTTGTTTTCACATAATAAAATTTAAGGTCTTCTACAAATAACATAATATACTGAAACATTAAAGAAAAAATATATGGACAAATTGGTTTTTCGGTTCGGTTCAGTTCGGTTTTGGTACGGTTTCGGTGCAGTTCCAGTATGGTTCTTTATAAGAATTGGAACCAGAACCAACATAATAGATTGCATTTGGTTCAGTACGGTTCGGCTCCTACTATCTCAGTTTTTTTTGCGGTTCCGGTTTGGTTCAGTACGGTTCCTCGGTTCGGTTCAGATCCCCCAGGAGCCATGCCAGCCCTACTAGAAGTTCCACTAGTTTATCATGTTCAGTAAGCTAAATTCTCTTTACAGGTTCTGGTATATGCATTTTGGCACTAAATAGGATGTTAATAAATCAACAGCATGAAAGGTTAATCAAGAAATTAATTGGAATTTTGTGTGCTTGAGTTGGTCCTTGCATGATGTATAGTTGTTCTTCTGATATTCTCAGGTCCTCTCCCATTTGGGGCAGCAAATGCTGTTGGCTGTCCTCACATTCAAAATTTTTCATACTTACTCTGGAGAAGACTTGTAATTGAAAGAGGTGCATGGCCATTAGTTTTTTAGATGAGAGAATGGACATCAGTTAGGTGAATTGGCCAAATTCATAAAATTGGGCCCCAACTTTACAACTTCAACCGAGCGGCACCTCAAACTTTGATGTAGACCTATTGTGCCCTTAAAGTTGCAAAATTAGTTAACATTACACCTGCTAAACAATTCTTATGCAATTAAGAAATGCGTGGATACATGTGGTGATTCGTAGACTTCAGTCCACCGTTATAAATCTTCTTTCTACCAAAAGCGATGCATTTCTACTTGCTCCTTTTCCTTCTCCTCCTCTTCTGTTCTCTAATCATCTTACTCTTCTCCTATCCAAACTGGTATGAGCCTCTCTTTCTGTCTTAATTGATGCACTGTTTGGCTTCTATGATCCCCTTTTATGGTTTTGGTTTCATGAGAGGTAGAATTGAAATCAAGTGTTTGTCTTCTTCCCAATTATGGATTAATTTTTGGCAATTTTGTTGTCATTTCCATCGAGGAGGAGTCTGATTATATGAAATTGAATTGCCATCTTGGGTAAACTCTGAGCTGTTTTGATTTCGAAGTCTTCAACTTTTTATACTCAATCGTCTAGATATTAGCCTCGTCTTATCTGTCAGTGGAAGGGAAGGTCACCTTCATCTGGGTTCTTCAATTCATGCATCCATTATTGACATTGTGTATGCTCATTTCAAGTTTAAAGCATGAGTCATCATTGGGCATCTAGTTATTTTAGCTATTATGTTCAATTTCATTTCAGTTTGAGTGACTTGTCATCTGGTTTTCCACTAATTTTTATTTATTTATTGTCGATTCAAAATCCTAAACTTTGTACAAGTTAGTTTCATTCTTTCTATTTTTATGATTCTTTTCTTGACAATTGTAGTGTACTTATTACCTGTTTGATATTTTGCAGGGACGGCTGTAGAACTGTTTGGTTTCTGCGCTGGAGTAATTAATTGACAATATGGCTTCCATATTGTTCAGAAACATTCAGACCAACCCTTTATTGTTGTATTCTACTGCATTCTTTAGAAGAAAGAATCATGTGTTCTGCACATTGAAAAAGCGCTACACAGCCAAACAGCCACTCAAAAAAGAAAAAAGCATGGTAAGCAAATAAAAATTTCACGATAAACCCAGTCTAAAACACTTGATAAACTCACAGAAGACTACGAAACAATCATCTTTGTAGAAACTCATGTCCAACTCTTTACTCTAACCAATGCCTTTGTGTTGGAAACTAACATTAATTGCACTCTGGTAAACAAATGCACTCCACTACCCAGTGTGTTCTGGTAAACGACCCCATTTTGGGCCAAGTCATCAAATTCTGTTACATTGTTCTGTTCTTTGTTGTTTAAAAACGAAGCAGTGGTGTCAAATTTTATTTGTGATTCTTATAGTTCAAAACAGGCAGAGTGAGTTCGTAATTGCAAAAGGAATGCAATTTATGTTGAATGGGAGTCCATTTGTCCAAATGTTTTCAATGCCTATTGGCTCTTGTATTTTGCAACTGACCCTTCGATGACAAACAAAGTTGTCTCTGTTTTTCAAGAAGCTAAAGAGCATGGCGTTGCACTTGCTAGAGCGCTTTCAACGATGCTCAAGACCTCTCTCTATAGTACTCCCTGGCTCCTGCAATGATCAGGTCTTCCAGGTTTGTTTTCATATATATGTCTGATTCTTTTTTTTTTTTTCCTTCTAATTCCTATGTCATTTTCACGTGGCCGGTGTTCATTGATCTGATTTTTTTTTTCTCTTTTTTTCTTTTCTTTTCTTTAATTTTCCATTCTTTCGGTTGAAGGGATTGGATTTTGTAATATCTGAAGCTAAGAGAAATGGGATTAAGCTGGTGTTGAGTTTGGTGAACCATTATGAGAACTTTCAGAGAAAAAGGGCTGTACATTAATGTCTGTATCATCTGATTTCTTCACAAACTCAGTGGTCAAAGGATGCTGCAAGAATCGCATCAAGGTCACTCACTAATGCTGATATGGAAAAATTGTGGTTGATAATTTTGATGGATTTTGTGGAGATTCATTTTATCATTAATGGAGGATCAAATCCAGCAAGAGAGAAGGTACTTTGAGAGGAGAAAGAATTGTGTATGCATGAATGGAGATTCACAATCTGAAATTTTTGCAATGTCTGTTGTCAAATGCGCCTGTTGTTAGCATGACGAGGTAGGTAATGTAAGCTAATTTTACAACTTTAGAGGCAGAACAAGTCAAAGTTAAAGTTTGAGGTTTAACTCAGTTGAAGTTGTAAAGTTAAGGAGCAAGTTTATGTAATTTAGTAGATGAGTTTGGTTGGCACTCTAGGAACTCCATGGATTTCTCAACAGCAATTACCTGTTATATGTGATATAAAATTTTTAGGCTAATTGCAGTAGCATTTAAATGTTAATGGAAATATAAGCAGTGGTTCATTTTGGTTGTGATAGTAGAAAATGGAATCTGAAAATGGCACCTTAGATAATTGTGGAGATCATATCAATTGTTCCGGTAGAAGGATAACGGTCCTTTTTTCACTGCAGGGATTTGGGCATTGGCAGATGGGTTTGTTGCCGAGTTTGAATACGGGGGAAGTGTACATAATTTTGATTTTGCTAACCTGTGCTGAAAGTGACAAAAGGAATTCAACTGGTAGCAATAGCAAAGAAAAGATGATTGGAATACTGTTCAATTTCTCCCCTTAATTTGATCATCATATATAACTTATTTTTTTTTGTTATTTGCACAAGGTGTCAAGAGTTGTTTTTTTTAATGGTCCCCGATAAATCCGATTAATCTCTACTCGCCATCGGAGGTAAAGGGGCTAAATAAGAGAAATTCTGAATCTGATGTGCTTTTCCTCTTCATAGATACAACTATATATACAGAAGCTATGGAATTTTTACATAATTACATCGATTATTTCCTTAATCTTAGTGTTGATCAACATATGATTGTGCCATTTATTGGGGCCATAGAATTCCATTATTTTAGCCTTTATCAATGTAGAGAATAATCATATTCATTATTTACATCTCCCCTCAAATTGATGCAGTACCTGAACAAGCATCAATTTGTTAACCAAGTAATTATGCTGAAAAGAAGCCATTGGTTTGGTGAGCACATATGCAATCTGATCTTCTGATAGAACATGAGAAATAGTGAGAATTTTATCTTACCCTAGCTCACGGATTTAGTGGCAATCAACTTCAATATGTTTGGTCCTTTCGGGGTGCACTGGGTTTGTGGCAAATGTGAAGAGCATTGGTGTTGTCCACATATAGCGTTGTTGGTGATGTAATAAAAATGCCAAAATCTGAGAGAAGTCGATGAAGCCAAACAATTTATGAACTAAGGTTTAGCTACTCGATTTTGCTTTTTATAGTTCCATGAAATGAGAGATGAATCCAAGAAGACACACCAACCAAAAGTAGAGCGTCTAGTATCTTGACATCCAACATAATCTGCATCTAAATATGCTGTGATTGCAAGAGAAGATGTTGAAGGGAAAAATAAACCTCGAGAAAGTGTTCCTCTTAAATAGCGGATTATGCGATGAAGAGCGGCAAGATGTGAACGTTGAGATTAGAAACAAATTGACTAACAACTTGGACAACAAAGGATATATCTTGCGGAGTGATGGTTAGATAGATGAGACTCTTACAAGATGTCTGTATGTAGTAGGATTTGCCAGAGGTTGCCCACTATCTTTCTTCAATTGCAGATTTTGCTCCATGGGAGTAGCACAAAACTTATTATCCGTTAAGTTGGCTAGTTGGATCAAGTCATTAACATATTTTCTTTGACTTAGAAATATACCATGATCAGAATAGGATACCTCTAACCTAAGAAAATAAGTGAGAAGGCTAAGAACCTTCATATGAAAAGATTCCTTTAGAAATTCTTTTAACTTGACAATGCTGGCACAATCGCTGCCTGTGATCACCATATCATCGACATATATTAATAAAATTATGATGCCATTAGGAGTATGATGAGTGAATAAAGAATAATAATCATTTGAGCTTTGTTTTAATCCAAAGGAGCAAATGGTAGAGTGAAACTTATCAAACCATGCATGTGGAGCTTGCTTGAGCCCATAAAGTGATTTATGAAGCTTATTAACCAAGTTTGGATTGGAGAGAGCAAATCAAGGATAGGGTTCCATAAATACTATTTCTTTGAAATCTCCATGAAGAAATATGTTCTTTACATCTACTTGATGCATAGACCACTTTTGAATGGAAGCAACTGCAGTGAGAGTGCGAACAATAGTCATCTGGCCATAGGAGAGAAGGTCTCTTCATAATCTATCCCGTATTCTTGCTTGTACCCTTGAGCAACAAGACAAGCTTTATAACTGTCAAAAGAACCATCAGATTTCACTTTAATAGTATACACCCATTTACTACCAATGACTGTGGTATCATGCAGATGAGGTAACAATTCCCAAGTTTGATTTGCTATCAATGCCTCAAGTTCCTCTTCCATGGCTTTTCTCCAACATACTTGCTCTGCTGCTTGCTTATAATTAGAAGGAATTAAAGTTGAATCAAGTATAGCAAAACAAAGAAGGAAAATTATCATATCACTTAGGAGAATAGCCAAGACATGTAGGTGGATAACCAAAATTGAATCGACATCATTAACATTATTATTAATATCAGAAAAATTTGGCAAGAATGATGATACGGATCCGCCATTACTCATCCATGGAGCTCAAGGGAACAAGGAGCACAACATGCAAAATCCCTTAGTACTTCCTAGTGGACCAATTACAAGAAGTTGTGCAAAGAAATATGGAGCAACCATATCTTTTTACATTAAAGAACTAGTTACACAAGAGCTCCATGACATTGCTTTCAATAAGTGCTATGAAAGAAAATATGGAGCAACCATGTCCTTATACATTCAAGAACAAGTTACACAAGAGCTCCATGACCTTGCTTTCAACAAGTGCTATGAAGAACTTGCAATTGAAGGCACACCTAAACTTCTTACATTGATTGAAGCATATGTTGAGGTGGAACTACCTAAAGACAAGTTGCCTGGATCTGCAGCATATAGCACGCCCAGATCGTGCTAGCTTAGCATGCCCATGCTAGGTAGCACACCCAGGCCGTGCTGGAGCCTGACTTGAGGAGGAAAAACAACAACATGAAACATGCCCGTGCTGTGTAGCACGCCCAGACCATGCTTGAGTCTAACTTGGGAAGGAAAAACAACAACAAGAAGCACGCCAGTGCTAGTTGACATGCCCAGGCCATGCTAGAGTCTGTCTCTAGTGAGAATTAGTTAGTCCAATTGTGTTAATTTTGAGTTGTAATAATGTTAATGGGTTGGGCCACCAATAATTCGGCCACCCTTGGGTTTTTATCCTTAATTTGTTAGTTTAGTTATTTATTCTTATGCTTAGTTGGTTTAGATTAGTCAATCCTTATCCTTAGTTTGTTTGGATTAGTTATTCTAAATCCTTTAAGGATCAGGTCTTTTAGATTTAGTATAAATAGTTTTGTTATGCATATGTTGTTAAAAAAAATATTCAATAAATTAATAAATCTTCAATTTGTCATGCTTTTGGCGTGTTCTTTGATTAGAGATTTGTGAGATTGCATTCCTCCAATTGCAATCAAGAATCAAGGTAAACTTATCAATTTAACTTGTGGGTTATCTTATTCTTCTTTACTCTATTATTGTGTTCTTGCTTCTTAAGCTTTGGTGCCATAAGGGGGAGTTTAGTTTGATCTTTGAACTTATTCCAATCTTGTCATAGAGTTTTTGGAAATTAAATTTCCATAGGGTTCTGCCATCAGTTTGGTATCAGAGCAAAGATTAAAGGTAAATCTTATTTTATTCTAGTTCCTAAGGGTTTTTGAGTTTCCTTGTTTTTCCTTGACTATGTAATTTGTTCTTATTGTTTTGATTAGTTTTAGATTCTGATTTTTGCATTATTTGTATTTTTCATGATTCGTTCTTGTTTTCTTCAAAAAAAAAAAAATCTGGAATTGGTGGCTTTAGATCTTTCCTAATTCAGATCTGTTAAAAAAAAAAGCGAAAAATTCGGCGACCATTGAAGTTGTCTTTTGTGTTGTGTGGTTTTGATGTTGTGTGGTTTTGATCCTAATCCATAGAGATTTTGACCTTATCTTGTGGAATTTAAACTTATCCACTTTGCTACTTGTTAGAGCTTATCCTTATCTAGATTGAGATATACTTTGTGGGATAAGGCAGCATAATTAATTGTCCATATCTTTTGGAGATTACACTTATCCACTTTAATCTTTTGCTAAAATCTAATCTTATCTACTTTATGGGATAAGGCAGCAGAATTATTTGTCCATACTTTTGGGGATTAAACTCATCCACTTAAATCCTTGTTAAAACCTAATCTTATCTAGATTGGATTATATTGTTTGGGATAAGGCAGAATATTTTTGACTTAAATTTGGGATCTTATCTTAGGAAACACATAGTTCTTGCTAGGACAGCCTATTTCACACTTATTGGCACAAGCTTGCACTTTTAGAATTAAAATCAATCAAACTGTGACATCAAGTGAAAATTCTGTGTTTAATCTGAATGTTTTTGTTTTATTGTTTGCTTGCTTTGATTGGGTATAATTAATTAGGTCCATATTTGGTTTGCTTTGTAGTAAACTAAATTCATATATTATATCCAGAATTCGTCCTTTTAAATCCTAGTTTTTCTTTTCTTTGATTGTGCTTTCTTTGCTTCTATTACATTATTAGGGTGTGTTTGTTTGTTTACCACACTCTAAATTGATATAATCAGGTAGTACATAGTCTTGTCCTTGTGCTACCATCCATTATCATTTTGAATCTTTTTTCTAGAATTTATGCTTACTTTTCATTGTTAGGGTTTATTTCCTTGTTTCTAAACGTACTTTTGAGTTGGTCGATTGGCCTGGAAATTCTGAAGTACAATTGGAGGAATTGCAAAGAGTGATTAAAGAGTGTAAACACATGGGAGTGCTTTACTATTAACTCAAATCTTTCGTGTTTTTTGTTTTTAATACTAACCATGAGTATAGGCAAGTCTGGAGATGGTAATGGGGATGGAAATCAAATTAAAGATCCTCAATTGAGACTTTTCATGGAATCAATCCAAGGACAGTTTAGAACCTACAACAGTTTCCTTAAACACATGAGGGAGGAATTACAAGAGATAAAGGCTTCACAAAGCGCTAATACTACAACAGCTTGCCCACAAACTAGATTTCAAACTCATGATGATGAGGAGGCTCAAAACACTGATTTTAGTAAAATTAATGGGGACTTGGGATCAATCAAAATGAGGGTTCCAGAATTCAAGGATAATAATAATGCTAAAGAATACATCGAGTGGGAGAGAAAGGTAGAACAGAACAAATTTTTGAATGCCATAACTATTCTGAAGAGAAGAAATCTCACCTTACAGCTGTTGAATTCAAGGGTTATGCTATGTTTTGGTGGGAACAATTACTATTAAAAAGGTGAAGAAAAGGAATGCGACCTGTGCCACCATGGGAAATCATGAAGGAGTTAATGCACCAAAAGTTTGTTCCTGCTCATTACTTTAGGGACTTACACAATAAATTAGCAAGAATGGTGCAAGGAGGGAAGAGTGTGGAAGATTAATACAAGGAGATGGAGATTTGCATGGCTAGAGCCAAAATTGAGGAAGATGAACAAATCACCATGTCACGGTTCCTTGGGGGTCTAAATAATGATATTGCTAATGCCTTAGAGATGTATCACTATGATACTATGGAAGAGATGGTAGATATGGCTATGAAGATTGAGAGGCAGAAAAAGGGGACATCCACCAACAGGTACCCTAACAACATATGGGGATCTAAATGGTCCAAAGAAGGTGAAAAGAAAGACTTTAGAGGTCCTAATTCTCAAAGGGCAGATTCAGTTTCAAGAGGTAAAGAGACTGTCCAAACTTCATTTAAGAACAACCAAGGTACTTCTAACTCTACAACCCATTCTAGAGAAATTAAATGTTTTAAGTTTTTAGGGAAAAGGGCATATTGCATCTCAATGTCTTAATAAAAGAGTTATGATCGCTAAAGATGATGGAAAAATTAGTTCTGAATCTGAATGTAGTGATTATGATGATATGCCTCATTTAATTGATGCTGATGATGATGATTCAGAAAATTTGGGACTTGCTGAACATGGTGAATCTTTAGTTGCTACGCGTGCTTTGAATATGCATGTTAAGGAAGAAAGCCTAGAACAACGAGAGAACATAGTTCACACTAGATGTTTAATTAATGGGAAAATGTGTACTCTTATTATTGATGGGGGTAGTTGTGCTAATGTTACTAGTGTAAGTATGGTGAACAAACTAAACTTGATATGCCTTAAACATCCTAAACCTTATAAGTTGCAATGGTTAAATGATTGTGGGGAGGTGAAGGTGACACGACAGGTACTTGTACCATTTTCTATTAGGTGGTACGGGTGGACGCGACAGGTACTTGTACCATTTTCTATTAGGTGGTTAACAAAATTGAATTTTATGTTGATATAGTACCCTATCAGGCAGGCCACTTGTTGTTTAGGAAGACCATGGTAGATTGATAGAGGAGTCCAACATCATGCATGCGTTTCCACGAACCGGGTTATTCTATTGGATTCAATAAGGGTAAAAACAGTGTTCTTCTGTACCATATCACCTCAAAGAAGTTATTATGTTTGGCAAGCTTTGTATAGAAGATTTGTACATAGATTTCTCTTTCCATTGCCAGCCACTGCTCACAAGGGATTGTCAGAAGAGAAGTTGGATTTTAAATGGGGAGAAGAACAGCACAAAAAGCATTGTTGACACACTTTAAAAGGAAGTTGGACATCCGCTCCTATACATATCTTTACCTTAACTTTTGAGAAATAACTTTTTTGAAAATTGAGTATGATGCTTCTCGTGTGGGAGATTGGGCAGTCAACGTAATGCAAGGAGAAGAAAGGCAATTGCCTATTTTAGTGAGAAGTTGAATGGCAGCCCAACTCAATTATTTCAAAACCTAGGTAAGCGAGCTGTATGCCTTGGTTAAGAACTCTAGACGTTGGGCAACACTACTTACTACCTAAGGAGTTTTGACATCCACTACTAAGCATGAGCCCTAAAACACTTGAAAGGCGTACAAGGTAAGCCTTAACAAAAAGTGCATGTGACAGAGAAGGGCTGGGAGCTGAATTTATTTGAACACAACTAACCTGAATAAAACAAGCAGAAAAAAGATATAGTGCGATCATTGTCAAGAAGGCCATTTCCTAATTAAACTACTCTTAGTTCTAAGTTGCTTGGCATTTGAATATGTTTAGTACTTATATATGACTGATTTCTAATTTTGGCAATGCTGTATGTTAACATGTGAGCATGGAAGCATTTTGATAAAATTCTATGAGTACATTATGGCATATTGTTTAAAGCAAAACAAACTTTGTGTGCCGTAAATGTTTCTATTGCCTGATTTGCTTATGCTTGAATCTTCATTGTGGGGGGGTTGATGGGACACTTGGGTACATTAAGACTTATGATATGCCTGAATGAACATTTTTATTGGTCTCATATGCATAGGGATGTAGAGGAAAGTTTGTAGTCTTGTATTGCTTGTAAAAACAAGCAAATTCTAAGTCTATGCCTCAGTGGATTATTTAACACTGCCTTTCTCTGTTCCTAGTCACCTCTGGGTTGATATATCTATTGCGACTTATTGTGCTTGGTATTTGCCTAGGACTTACGGGCGTCGGTAAGAGACAATATATTGTAGTTGTTGATAGGTTTAGTAAGGATTGGCTCATTCATTTCCTTGTCAATAAAACTTGATGATGCTAATAATGTTGCTGAAACTATTCTTTAGAGAGGTTAGTAAGGTTACATGGGATGCCACGACACCATAGTTTCTATAGGATGCAAAGTTTCCTTTCATTAACTTTTGGAGAGTTTTGTGGGGGTAAGGCTTGTACTAAAATTACTTTATGTCGACCACTGTCATCCACAAACAGATGGACAAACTGAGGGTGGAAAAGAACTTTAGGAACCTTGCTTCGTGCTATTTGTGGGTAAGGAACTTAAAAAACTTGGGAAGATTGTTTTGCCATTCATTGAGGTTTGCAATATAACATAACATACATTCTACTTCAGGTTTTAGTCCATTCGAGCTTGTTTATGGCCTTTACCCACAACGGTTTAGACTTGTCTTACTTAAATTGAACTTTCTAATTTAGATGGCTGCTTCAAAAGGCAGAGTTGATTGAAGTCTTTACATGAGAAGCGCTATAGCTAACATAGAAAAGAGGAAACAAGCAGTCTATGTTGATAGAGCAAACAAAGAGGCAGTGAAGAAGCTGGTGCTCCAGCCGGGATTGGGTTCGGGATACATTTCGCAAGGAAGGTTTCCCAACCAAAGCAAGACTAAACTTGATATCTCTGGAGGATGGTCTATTTTAAGTCTTGAAACGGCCATTCAATGACAATTGCCTACGAGATAGACTTGTTTAGGCTGAGTATTGGTGTTTCTTGCCACTTTCAATAGTTAGTGATTTTGTCTCCTTTTGACATGGATGCAGATTTGAGGACAAATTCCTTTTGAGGGGAAGGGGGGGAATGATACAGATTCCGCCATCACTTCATCCATGAGCTCAAGGGAAACAAGCGAGCACAACGTGCAAAAATCCCTTAGTGCTTCCTAGTTGGACCAATTAAATGAAGTCTTGCAAAGAAGAAATATGCGAGCAACCATGTCTTGTATACATTCAAGAACAAGTTTACACAAGAGCTCCATGGACCTTGCTTTCATAACAAGTGTTGTTGCTAGAAATTAAGGCACACCTAAACTTCTTACATTGATTGAAGCATATGTTGAGGTGAACTGCCTTAAAAAGTACAAGTTGCCTGGATCTGCAGCATATAGCATGCCCAGACCGTGCTAGCTTAGCACGCAACGGCTAAGTAAGCACACCCAAGTCGTGCTAGGAGCCTAACTTGAGGAGCGAAAAACAACAACCATGAACCACTCCCATGCTGCTGTAGCACGCCTAGACCATGCGTTGAGTCTGGACTTGGGGAAGGAAAAACAACAACAAAGAAAGCACGCTCGTGCAAGTTGACAGACCCAGGCCGTGCTAGAGTCTGTCTCTAGCAAAAATTAGTTAGTCCAATTGTGTTAATTTGAGTTTAATAATGTTAATGGCGTTGGCCACCAATAATTCGGCCACCTTGGGTTTTTATCCTTAATTTTGTTCAGTTTAGTATATTTTCTTATCCTTTAGTTGACGTTAAGATAAGGTCAATCCTTATTCCTTAGTTTGCTTGGATTAGTTATTCTAAAAATCTAAGGATCAGGCGTCTTTTTAGATTTATTGATAAATAGCTTTGCTATGTTGTTTAAAACAAATTCATTCAATGAATTAATAAATCTTCAGATTTGTTTTCGATGCTTTTGGCGTGTTCTTGAATTTAGAGAGATTATGAGACTGTATTCCTGTGAATACTCAAATTTTGTAGGCTCGAAAAGCCAGTTTTCTCGGACTGCAAAACAGTACCGACCGGACCGAGGCCATTTTTGGAAAGTTTACCGGAATGTATGCCAATATGCGTACTTAAAACGTCCGGGACGTTCGCGAGGATCGACGGAACTGGTCCCGAATATTTTTTTTGGAGGTCCGCAAACTCCAGGGAAAAAGCGCTCCGGAACGTAAAACTAGAAAGGATCCCACCACGCCGCTGGCGGTGGCAGCAAGCTGCCGTCGCCGTAGGTTTCGGCAGCCCCAAGCCGCCTTGCCTCCGACGGCCGAGTCGCGCGAGCTCCGGCGGGGCCCCAGCCGCCGGCCACCGGGCCGAGTCGAGCCGCCGAGCTCCTGCGCAAACCGCCCGCCGCCGAGACCCGGCGGTCAGCCGCCGAGCTCCTGCAGGTCGAGTCGCGCGAGCTCCGGGCGGGCCCAGCCGGCCCGGCCACCGAGCGGGTCGGATGCCGCGAATACTGCCAGCCGAGCGCCGGCCGGCCCAGCCCGCCGAACCGGCCGCGAACGCCGGCGGCCCAGCCGCCGAAACAGTCCGAAATTGCCTATAAAAGCAGCCCCGGACTTTCTGTTTTCCTCACTCAGTCTGTGTTGAGGACGGCTCCTTCTTTCCTCCTAACGCTCTTTGCGATTCTTTACTTGCTTTCTTGCATTTTTTCTAATTTTAGTTTTTATTCTTATTGTTGTATACTTTGGTCACTTAAAATTTAAATTTTAAAATTAATTCCTTAACGAGAGCTTACCTGGAGTTAAGAAAGCGGTCGACGATTAAAATCCAGGCTACGTAAGTTTAACTCTACCTATTAATTTAACACTTTCATGGCATGCTTGCGTTTGCTTGACTCCGTAATTAATTCACCAACTGCATAAATGCATTCATACCGTCATATAGGCAAGTTAAATTTGCCTCAATTAAAATGATGATTAAGCTAAATGCCCCGGTTAATTCAATTAATCGTGCATTAAGCTTAAATTCCGAAAATAATGGCTTAAAATACCTAGCTTAATTAATAGCTTATGGTATAATTGCCTTTTATTCGAAAGTCCTGGCTTAAGTCCAATTAATCAATAATTGTGGCTAAAAAGCCATTAATCAATCACGTTTGGCAACAAATTTGGCCTACAATTAAATCAACCACATTTTTGGCAACAAAAATTGCCCAACGCGTTTCAATCACATTTTTTGGCAAACAAATTGCTATAAATTAGGCATTAAACCACTTTTTACGAACCAAATCGCTTAAATCACAATTTTTGGCTTAAACAAGCCTTCAAACAATTGCTTTTGGCAAATAAATTGGCCTTAAGTCGAATCAATTTTGGCGACAATCGCCCAATCATCAAAACTTTTGCCTAATAAAATGCCTAAAATCAACTCATTTTGGCTAACAGCCTTCAAATTAATCAATCTTGTTGGCTAAAAGCCTTAAAAAATCAGCATTTTTGGCGACCAAAACGCGCTAAAATAATCACCTTTTGGCCAAAACAATTGCCATAAAATCATTCTTTTTTTTTGGCTAAAAGCCTTAATCATTTGGCGGACAAACGGCTCCAACCAATCAATTTTTGGCAACAAATTGTCTAAATCAACATTTTTTGCGGCATCAAGATGCCTTAAATTCAACATTTTGGCATCAAATGCCTTAAAATCAACGCTTTTGGCATACAAATGCCTAAGCAAAAATGCACAAAGCATTACACACACTCATGCATTAAAGCATACCCATTCAAAAGCCCTTTCAAAGAAGCCATATCGAACTACGTTGACTTTGATCCTTCCATTTTCAAACGGAAGTTTACGTAGGCAGGTTTGAGATTTAACCTGAGCTGGCAAGTCGAAATATCACATAAGCATTTTTATTTGGCTCCAATTATTTCATTTTACCCTGCCCAAAGTATTCATTCATGGTTAGTTCATTCAGCATTGACATAGTCTCGGGGATCCATCTCGGCTTGCACACCATGCCTTAACCATTGGTAATTAATCTAGTAAATAGGTTTAATTAAAGAATTGGCCAGTTTCACTTTAGGGTTTTTTTCCTAGTTTACCCTAAATAATTCAAACCAAGGGGTGGCGACTCACAACATTCACGTGCATTTCTTCCTTTAGATCACATGCATTCTCATTGCATTTGATGTTTTTGGGGAGGGGTTCATATTTTGGCGACGTCACTGGGGAATGATGCAATCGTTTTACATAAAGTCGGCACTACAATCGCTTTGTGTAAACTAAACCAAACCTTCTTTAGGGTTTTATGTTACTATGCTTGTTTTGGCAGGGTACCCTAGCATGAATCAAGTGTTCTTTTCTTAAAGGAATTTACTTGATGAGGAGATTTAAACCTAATTGACCCAAAATTGATTAAGACAATTTAAAAATTTGTTGATTTTATTTGCCACGATTGAGAATCTTTTTCTCCATTGCATAAAAAACTGAATTTTACAAACGAATTTTCTTCTCTTCTTTGTTTATGTTTTCAAACTTCTGAGTTCTGGCGATAGCAAGTAGCGCTGTATCGGCAGGGTCTCTGTTGATTATGTCGACGGACAAAAAAAAAAGGAAATTACCCAAAGCGTACCTCCCT
>NW_023591387.1:766923-788792 GCF_014843425.1 Jatropha curcas | reverse complement strand
CCTGTTGGTGCCTTTGGTGGAGCGCGGGGGGCAGTGCAGAAGCCTACCTTTTGTTAGTTTGGTGCCTTTGCTGCTGTGTCCGGCGGCCGGTTAGCCGCTGTTGGCCGTTGGTTTGTGGTTCTGGAGTCGGTGTGCAATAGTCTTTTTCGTTTTCACCGGGGGGAGGAAGCTTTTTCCGGGAGATGTCGCCTGTCCTGACCTCGGGCAATATACAATATTGCACCGGGACAAGTTTCTGCATCGCGATCTTCTGTCTTCTTACTTTGGATTTATAATTTCACGTTGAGCGTGATTGTTTCAAGTACCGAGGGGGGAGTGGGAGGTATTCCGGGATGGATATTGGCATACTTTCGGGTGAACCTTCTGAATGACCTCGGTTGACTGGAGGAGCCGGAGCTTGAATGTTGGTAGGGATACCGTGAAAACCTGGCATTTTGTCATAGGATCTTTTGCGAAGAGATCTTATTTGTAGTATAGCTTTCGCCTAAAATGGCAGAGTAGCTACTATAGCATGTAACTCTGTCTCTAGCGTGCGTTATGGTCAGTATATAGACAGGGTTGTGTGTGTTGTTTTGTTGGCTTCTTCTTGACAATCTTGATAGAGCAGAGGGGATGTTTGGTTTCATCTCACAATTGGCCATTACAATTCTAGCGTTGTGTGTGTTATGAGTCTTTGTTGGTTGTGGCCTCAGGTATTTGAGGTTTCCTCCTTTCAATTACTGGATACTTATCTTCGGTCTACGTACTGTTTTGTCTTCTATACTTCGGGCTTCCGAATCCTCATCTTCTCTTTTTATCTTTTTATTCGGTTCTTAATGGGCCTTGATACCATGTTTGGGGGGATTTGCATCTCTCTCTCTCTCGTTCTCTTCAAGTATCTTCTTTGATCTTCATAACTCTTGAGGTATAATAGGTTGGTGGATTATGATTAGGAAGATCCATGGGATGTTAGTTTGATCCTGATATATTGTTGTTTTTGCCCGTCGTTATGTAGTAATTGTACTAAAGGAGTATTCTGTAGATTGATAGAGTAAAGATTCGCATTAATTAGTGAATCATGCGTTTTCTTTATCTTCTTCATAGTTGTGCGACGAAGCCTATTTAGGTGTTGCCTTTAGCCCAACATAGCCTTTGCACATTGGGCCAGCCATTGCTCATAGTGAATACATATAAGGAAGCCTTGGCAGATGTCACATAAAATCTCATCTTTTCATACCTTCCCAATAGAAAAATGGAACAAGTACCTTGTCTAGTCACCTTCACCTCCCCACAATCATTCAACCATTGCGAACTTATAAGGCTTAGGATGGCTTGGGGAGGACAAGTTAAGTTTCAGTTTGGTTTACCATGTTTTACACATAACATTAGTGGGGCAACTACCCCATCAATAATAAGCAGTACACACCTTTCCACTAATCAAACATCTAGTGGTGAAATTATAATTCTCACGTTGCTCAAGCTTTCTCTTTTAATGCAATGTTCAAAGGGAGGCACGTCTAGCAACCAAAGCTTCCATGTTCAGGAAGTATTAAATTTTCTGAATCATCATCATTATCATCAATTAAATTAGGCATATCATCACAATCACTATATTCAGATTCAAACTAACATTCCCATCATCTTTAACAAATCATAATCCTTTTATTAGGACATTGAGATCGCCATAATGCCTTTCCCAAACATTTAAAGCAATTTAAATTTCTCTAAAGAAGGGGTTGTAGAGTTAGAGGTACCTTTGTTGCTTTTGAAGGAGTTTGATAGCTTCTTTACCTTCTTGAAGTGAATCTGTTCCCTTTTGACGAAATTAGAAACCTCTAAATTCCTTCTTCTCAACCTTCTTTAGGCATTTAGATCCCCGTGTGTTGCTAGGAAATACCTGTTGGTGGAATCCCCTTTTTCTGTCTTTCAAGTTCATGGCCATATCTACCATCTCTCCAAGTCCTAATCATACTCTATACATCTCTAAAGCATCAGCAATGTCTTTATTTAGACCTCCAAGGAATCATGACAATGGGTGATTTTGCTCCCTCTTTATTCAAATCTGGCTCTTGGGCCATGCAAATCTCCATCTCCTTGTAGTACTCTTCAACACTCTTCCTCCTTGCACCACATTCTAGCTAATTTATTGTGTAAATCCCCTAAGTAATGAGTAGGGACAAATTTTTAATGCATTAGTTCTTTCATGATCTCCCATGTGGTATGGTCGCATCCCTTTCTCCTTCTTTTTAAATAACAAATTGTTCCACCGAAACATAGCATAACTTTGAATTCAACAGCAGCAAGATGGGAATTTCTTTTCTTGAGAATAGTTAGGCATTCAAAAATTTATTTTACTTTTTCTCTCCCATTCAAGGAATTTCTTCACATTGGGTTGTTGCCTTGAATCTGAATCTCTCAATCTTATTGATCCCAAGTCTCCAAATCATTTTATTGAAATTGGTCTCTGCAGTATCTTCATCATCATGAACTGAAATCTAGTTTGTGGACGAGCTCTTGTTGTATTAGAGTTTTGTGAAGCTCTTATCTTTTGGGCAATTCTTTCATGTCTTGGAAAAGCACCTTATTGAGGTTTCTAAACTGGTCCTTGAATTGCTTCCATGAAAACTTCATTTGAGGATCGTTAGATGGGATATTTCGATCTCCAGATTTGCCTGAACTCAATGATTTAGTATTCAAAGAGAAAACAAAAGATTTGAGTTATTGGTAATTCACTCCCTCACGTGTTTATACACTCTTTTTAAAGTCACTCCTTGCAATTATTCCAATTGAACTTCAGAATCTTGGCCAACCAATTCAACTCAAAAGCACGTTACAATCAAGGAATAAAACTTACAATGAAAGCAAGCACAAATCTAGAAAGAGAACCTCAAGAACGAGATGGATAGTAGCAACAAGAAATATAAATAATGCCACTACTGTAATTATCAAATTAGAGTGTAGTAAACAAGCAAACACACCCTAACAATGTAAATAATAGCAATAGAAAGCTTCACACAAATAACAAAGAAACTAGAATTTAAAAAGACAATTTCAGGATATAAAGTATGATTAGTTTACTACAAAAGCAACCAAATATGGACCTATTATTCTAACCCAAAACAAAGCAAGCAAACCAAAAAGAATAAACCAAAAGAAAACAATTTTCTTAACTAGGGTCAGACCGAGCACGGGCGTGCCTAGATGGAGCACGGGCGTGCGTTTTAAGCCCTAGTCCAATAATGGAAGTCAGGAATAGCACGGGTGTGCTTGAGGTTGAAGCACGGGCGTGCTGCGTTGTTTCCTTTTTCAATGCAACCCAATTTAAAGTAGGATTCTTAGATTTGACAAGGATTGTAGTAGATGTGCTTAATCCCTCAAAAGATATGGTCATACACCCAATTTAAGTAGGATTTTTAGATTTGACAAGGATTGTAGTAAATATTTGCTTAATCTCAAAAGATACTGCAACTAATTCTTGTTAACTTAATCCACAAGTAGTTAAGATTAGGTTTTACCACAAGATTATAAGTGATAACTAAACCATAAAATATGGTCCAAATCCCTTAGGTTAGGAACAATCCCTCAATTTAAGGTCCAAATCCCTAAGGAATTAGGAACAATCTCACAAAATATGGTCCAAATCCCACAAAATAAGGTCAAATCTCCAAGAAATTAGGAATCTATATCTCACAAAAATATGATCAAAATCCCACAAAAATTAAGGTTAAATCCCTATGATAGGATCAAAATCCTTGGAAAACAAGATCCACACAACAATTTAATGGTGGACGAAAATTTTTTTTTTTATACTTCTTTTTTTTTTTAGTCAACAAGGATCTAAAGATCTAAACTTCCAGAATTGAAACAAAGAACGAAATTACTAAATTAATTGAAGCAAAAGGAATGAAGCCTAAATAAAAGAAAGCAAACACAAAAGAAACCAAGATGAAAGAAGAAAAACCAAAAAAAAAAAAACCCCCCAATAAGAAAAAAAAAAAAAAAAAAAAAACAAAGAAAAAAAAGAACAAGAACAAATAAACACAACCCTAGAACTAAGATAAATAAGAATTTACCTTAATCTTTGGCTCTTGATACCAAACTACGCGGAAACCCAATGAAAATAATTCCATAACCTATGACAAAGTTTGAAGAGATCAAAAGATCTAGAATAAACTCCCCTCTATGGACCCAAAGCTTAAAGAAGTAAGAACACCAATATTGTGATACTCCAATTTTGAGGCTCAAAGAGCCAGTTTTTTCCGGACTGCAAAACAGTCCGGCCGGGCCGGAGGCCATTCAAAAAGTTCAACCGGAAGTAGCCAATATGGTACTTGAAAACGTCCGAAAAATTAACGAGGAATCACGGAACTGGTCCCGGAATATTTTGGAGTCCGGAACTCCGAAAAGCCTCCCAGAACGAGAAAAGTAGCAAACCCACCGGCCCGTGGCTCAGTCCGCCGACACGGGCGGACCCCCAAGGCCCGAACGGACACCCAGCGGCCCAGGCCGCCGGAACACGGCGGACCAGGCCGCCAAAACAGTCCGATTTTGCTATAAATATCGTCCCGCACTCAGTTGAGCACTCCAGTCTGTGTTGATGGACCGCTCCTTTCTCCCATTAACGCTCCCTGCGATTCTTACTGCTTTTCTGCATTTAGCCATAGGCTTTTATTATTTATTTGTTGTGGGAATACTTGGTCACTTAAATTAAATAAAATTAATCAATATCCCCAAACGAGGAGCTTTAACTTAGAATTTTCAAGCTGAAGCTAAGAATGGCGTCGGATTAAATCAGGTACATAAACGAAAACTCCTGCCTATTTTAATTTAGCACTTCAATGCATGCTTCTCTTCTACTCCTAATTCAAACTGCATAAATCATTCATGTCATCAATTAGGCAAATAAACTGCCTCAATTAAATTGATTTTAGGTCTAAATGCCCGGTTAATTAAAATAATCGAGGGTAATTAAAGCCTAAATCCGACAATATTGGCTAAAAGCCTAGTTAATCAATACTATGGTATGGATCGCCTTTATTCGAATTAGTTCGGCTTAAGTCCAATTAATCAATAATTGTGGCCTAAAAAGGCCTTAATTAAACTTACGTTTTTTGGCAATAAATTGCCTACATTGCAATTCCAATTGATTAACTTTTGGCAAACAAATTGGCCCTATAATAGATTAATCTTCTTTTTTTTTAAGGCGACAAGATGCTTAAAACCAAATCTTTGGAAAATGGCACCTTGAATTAATCAATCAAATTTTTTGCTAAACAAATTGCCTAAATCCAACTCATTTTGGGCTAAAAAGCCTTAAATCAATTTCTTTTGGCAACCAATTGCCTAAATTCAGGCTCATTGTGGCTAAAAGCCTTAATCATTCTGGCGACAAATCGCCTAACCAAATCTTTTGGCAACAAAATTGCCCTAATCAAATATCAACTTTCGCACAAATGCCTTAATCAAACCAATTTTGGGCGACAAATAAGCCCAAACATTAATTTTTGGCAATAAATTGCCCATCAACACCTTTTGGCAACAAACCCTAAAAATCAATCAATCAATCTTTGGCAAAATGCCTAAACAAAAATCAACAAAGCATTAACACACACTCATGCATTAAGCATACCTTTCAAACCCCTTCAAAAAAGGGCCTATCGAACTACTCGACTTTGATCTTCCAATTCAAACTGGAAGTACGTAGCACGTTAGGGATTTTAACCCCGAGCGCAAAGTTCCGAAATCACAAAACATCTTCATTGGTCCAATTACATCATTTACCCTGCAAAGCATTCATTCATATCGGTTAGTTCATCAGCATGACATAGTCTCGGGATCCACCTCGGGTTCGCAGACCATGCTCTTAAACATTGGGATAAATTAATCTAGTAAGTTAGTTAATTAAAATTTGGAGTCCACTTAGGGTTTTTTTCCTAGTTAACCCTAAAAATAATTAAATAAGGTGGCGACTCATACATTCACGTGCATTTCTGCCTTAGTTCACATGCCATTCATATGCCTGTGTGTTTTCGGGTAGGGTTCACATAATAGGAGTAAAAGAATAAGAATAAACGCCAAAAGAATTGATAAAGTTTACCTTGATTCTTGATGCAATTAGAAGAATGCAATCTCTCAACCCTCTAAAAACATGAACACGCCCAGCATGAAAGAAAGGAAGATCTCTCTTTTATTAATTGATTGAATAAGTTGGTTAAATTAATTACAAAATAACAAGCTATTTATACTAATCTAAAGAGGTCCAGATCCTTAAGAGGATTAGAGTTAGCTAAGGAGTAGATTTAGCAAATCTAAAACCAACTAACACGATAATGACTAACAAAATCATAACAACTTAAGGATTGGAATATCTATTTTCGCAAATCCACTAACATTGACTAAAATCTAAACAAATAAGGCTAACTAATCAGGGTGGCCGAAATAATTGGAGGCCCAACCCATTAACAAAGCAAACTCAAAAATAAGCTAACTAAACTTACATGAGAGGTAGAGAACAAGCACGGTCTAGGGTGTGGTTATTTAGCACAGGTGTGCTTCCAATGTAGGAGTTCCCTCGTGAGAAGGCAGAGGAAGCACGGTCCCTGGGTGTGCTATTTTTGGCACGAGCGTTACTTCAATGTAGAGTTCCCTCGTGAGAGGCAGAGCCAAGCACGGTCTGGGGTGTGCCTTATTTTGCAACAGGCGTGCTAACTAATTCAGGTTTCCCACTCAACATGTGGCTTTTCTATTAATGTGAGAAACTTAGGTGTTCCATTCAAGTTTCTTCATAGCACTTGTTGAAAGCCCAAGTCATGGAGCTCTTGTGTGACTTGCTCTTGAATGTGTAAGGACATGGGTTGCTCCATACTTCTTTGCCACGGCTCCTGTAATTGGTCCACTAGGAAGCACTAATGGATGCCCATTGATGTGGTCCTTGTTTCCTTGAGTTCCATAGGTGGTTGTGGTAGTGGATCCGTGTCATAAATCTCTTTCGTTAGGTAAGAAGATAAAATTATGATTTTGGATCTCTTAAAATTTGTTGGTTTTCGAAAATGAAGAAGTAATAAAATCTTATTCGATTTATTTTATTACCAAAATCATTTTGAGACAAAATTCTCTCTCATTTAGGTAAGTGAGAATAAATTTCAAACCTTTAATAAGATAATTTTTTAAAAAAAAAAGAAAAGCTTTTTCTAAGATATTTATTACAAAAATGATTGAGACAAGATCTCCTCCATTTAGGTAAGATAATCAAGGAACGAAAAAAGCTTTTGATTTTTTAAAGAGTTATTTTTGAAGAATCCTTTTAATGAAAAGAGAGAAGAAATTTGTTTTTGTGGCAATAGTCTCTATCCCTACAATGAATCCTAAAAAAATCTAACCACTAAGGTCTTCAATAGTTTTCATGATCCTTGAAATTGTAGGACTTGCCTTGTTTATTTATTACCTTCCTTATATAATCTGCATAAGAATATTATTAGCACAGATAATATAATTTAAATTTATTTGTTTTGTTTCAATCATCAAAATCTCGAGATAAATATTTGACTATTGAGCCAACATTCTCCCCCTTTTTGATTATGATGACAAAACCAATAAATTTATCAAATATAAAACATGTGCTCCCCCTAAATTTATGCATGTTGATAAAATATAAGTTCTAAACATGACATATGTTCTATCTTGAAGCAAGTTTAGAACATTTATAACACTCCCCTTGAGTTAGTGCAGTAAAACATCTATGGGGACTTAAAGCAGAAAGTAATTTTAGAAACTGATATTAGAACATACAAATAGAAAGGCAAATTTTAAGTTCTAATAATCAGAGCATATACTCAGAGCAATAAGAATAGAATAAAAACTGACTTTAGAAATAGAACAGAAATCTTAAATCTAACCTACAGAGCATATGTAGAACAAGAATCACAGTTCTAACAACTAACCAATCAATTCATCATGTAAAACATATAGCTCACAAAAATAACATAGATTAGAAAATACTAAGCAATAAGATGTAAACACTAAAGTTACCACATATTAGCAGAGTACTTAACCATTAAAATATCCTGTGTTCTCCCTTTTTGTCATCATACAAGAGGATTAGTGAAGATCAAAGCAAAAACTAATAAAAAAACACAACCAAAAAAAAATTATTCACAAAATATAGATAGATAAAGTAAAAAAAATAAATCATAGGGTTCTGGGATCAGTTCTAAGTCTCTTAGAATTTCTAAGATTTTGAGCAGGAGCAGTTTCATTAGAACTTTCAGGACGCTTAGAAGAAGGGTGCAGTGGAGGCTTTCTTCCATGAACTCTGTGTTTGCCAGTAGTGTGCTTTACTCTCTTTGGCTTTTCTTTTACTCTCTTTGGCTTTTCTGAAGCAGGAATGTAGGGTGTTCCCTTGACTTTCAGAGTAAGTAGCCTTCTCTCATTAATATTCTTCATTCTTTTTAAGGATTTAATGAGGGACTGATTATGCTCAATCACAGCTTTGCTTTGTTTTATTGCCTCATTAAGTTCCCTATTGTGTTCTTCTATAAGCTCTTTTTTCATTCTGTCCAGCATAACTTCTCTACTCCTTTCTGCTGATAAAAGTTCAGATTCTTTTTTCGCCTTAGCCTCAGTATTCTTTTCTTCTTTACTCAATTCCAATTTTTTCGTTTCCGCGTCACTAGCTTCCTCTATCTCTACTGTCTTTTCTTTCTCAAACTTTTCAGAATTCTTTTTCTCTTCAGTTTTAACTTCAACTTTCTCCTTTTCTTTTTCTATTTCCCTTACTTTCTCCTTTTACTTTTCATCTATTTCCCTTTCTGATTCTGGTCTTCAATCTCAGCCACTACTCCTTTTCTTTCTCTCTGTTTTATTACCTTCTCTTCTTTTTCCAATTTTCTCTATCTGTTTACTTTCTTTTCCTTTTTCTCAAATCTCTCTTCCTTTTCTTTCTTTTCTGCATCCTCTAACTTAACTTTTCCTTTTTCTTCTCTTCTCTTCTTTTTCTCAGTTTCTTCTCCTTTTTCTTCTTTTTCTTTCTTTTCTTTTTCTTCTTCGATTCCTTTTTCTTTTTCTTCGTCTCCTTCTTCATCTTTCAGTTTCAAAGACCCAGTGTCTAGCTTTGAAACATTGTAACCCTCACTCTCATTTAACTTAACTTCCAAAAATTCAAACATAGGTGCGAGCACCATGCCATAGGGTAGTTTCTTAGGACTATTCTGCATCTTATAAAAAATGGTGAGATAAAGATTGAAGGGTTTCTTCTCAGTTATATGCCACATTATGCACATCTCAACCTGATTCACATAAGTGATTGATGCACTCTTTGGATAAATGTAGTGCACAATCAATTTATACAACCACTGCATACTGTCAATTAGGTTTGAACACTCAGTAACACCTTGTTTGTCAATTAGGTTTGAACACTCAGTAACACCTTGTTTTTCCGCAGAACCTTTCTTCACAATTTTCTTAACAAATTCTTCCTTTTTGTATCCGCTAACCCTAGACCTTTTTGTATCCCGCTAACCTTAGAGATATCTTCTGATTTTTGTTACCCTAGACTACGTTGTTTGGTATATTTAAATATCTTGCTTCAAGTCAGAATGAGAATGTTGGACTGGATTCTTAGATAGATTGATGGCACTTATGTTGTCACATTTAATTGGCACTGTTTCTAATTTCAGACCATAATCTGCCAATTGTTGCTTGATCCATAGAACTTGTGCAACACAACTTCTAGCAGTAATGTATTTTGCTTCTGCAGTAGACAGAGCAACTGATGTCTGTTTCTTGCTAAACCATGATACAAGGGCGTTGCCTAGAAACTGGCAAGTTCCAGATGTGCTTTTTCTATCTATTCTGCTTCCTGCAAAATCAGAATCACTATACCCAATCAGATCAAATGTATCACCTTTAGAATACCATAGACCCAGATTAGAAGTTCCACAAATTCCACAAGATATCTTAGAATTCTTTTACAGCAATTAAATGAGATTCTTTTGGGACACAATTGAAATCTAGCACATAAACAAACACTAAAGTGTGTGTTTAAGGTCTGCTTGCCGGTTAGATACAAGTAAAGAACCAATTATACTTCTAAAACAATTTGAGTGTCCACATCCTTACCTTTTCATCTTTTCTAATTTTTTGAGGATGGACTCATTAGTGTACTACATACCATGTTGGGCCATTCTCCATTTTGATCGTTTCAACAAATTCCTCTAGTATATTTTCCTTGGTTTATGAAAATTTCCATTTTCACATTGGTTTGATTTGAAAGTCAAGGAAGAAGTTTAATTCTCCCATCATGCTCATTTTGAACTCACCCTGCAATAATCTTAGAAAATTCCTTACAAAGATTCCTTACAAAGAAGATCATTAGTAGAACCAAAGATTATGTCATCAACATAGATTTGTACAACTAGAATATCATGTGCTTTATTTTTGATAAACACTGTTGTATCAACCTTTCCTCTAGAAAAACCATTTTCTAATAAAAACTCACTTAATCTTTCATACTGAGCTCTAGGAGCTTGCTTCAAACCATAAAGAGTTTTAGTAAGTTTGTAAACATGATTTGGTTTATCATATACTTCAAAACCAAGAGATTGTTCTACATACACTTCTTCATTTAGAAAACCATTTAGAAAAGCACTTTTCACAACCATTTAATACAACATGAAGTTTTTAAAATACCCAAATGCATAAAGCATTCTAATGGCCTCAAGTCTTGTAACTAGAGCAAAGGTCTCATCAAAATCGATACCTTCCTCTTGGTTGTACCCTTGAGCCACTAACCTTGCTTTGTTTCTCACAACATTACCTTATTCTTCTCACAACATTAACTTATTCATCAGCTTATTTCTAAACCACCCATTTTGTTCCAAATAACATAATGGTTTTTTAGGTCTAGAAAACAGTTTCCAACTTTGGTTTATCTCAAATTGAATTTAGCTCTTCTTGCAGTAGCAATAATTTTCATCATTTTGAGCATCTTCTAAATTTTTAGGTTCTATTTGAGAAACGAAAGCAACATTACCAAAATATCTTTTATATTGAGCTCTAATCATCACCTTTCTGAAGGATTATCCATAATGTCCTCTTATGGATGATACTTATGAAATCGCCATTCTTTTGGTAATTGAGAATCTCCATTTTCTATTTCTGTCATTTGACTTTCAGTTGCATTCTGATCTTCAATGTCATCTTCTAGTTAAGCCTGATTATCAACATTCTGCTCACTTTCTAGCTGTTCTAGTTGTTTTGATTGTTCATTCTGCTTTTCTTGATTAGAATCTACAACATCATCATTTTCTAAAGTTCTAGATCATTCCCCCTTTCCCTCGAAAAGGTTCGTCCTCGAATCTGCATTAATGTCAAAAGGACCCTCAATCTGCATTAATGTCAAAAGGAGACAAATTACTAACATTGAAAGCAATGGAAACATCATACTTACCTGGTAACTTTATCTTGTAGGCATTGTTATTAATGTGCTCCAAGACTTGTAATGTTCCATCTCTATGTTTATTAAACTTAATCTTCCTTTGGTTGGGAAACTTTTCCTTACGAAAATGTACCCAAACCCAATCACCTGGTTTAAACACAACATGTCTTCTTCTTTTGTTGGCATGGTTGGCATAGCCTTTGTTCTTCACGTTCATATGAATCCTAGCCTTAGCGTGCACTTAGCGTGCATCTCCTTCACCAATGTAGGTTTCTTCTTCCCATTAGGGAATTCCTGCAACAAAGAAACAGAACTAGAAGGTAGAGAAGAAGTGTCAATGTTAGTCAAATTACGTAAAAACTCTTTTAACCGAATCATCAAGACTGGTCTCCCTACAATCACACTGTTTTGGATCTCTCTCTTTTTCACATACACAATTTGTTTCTCTTTTTTACTCACAATTGAGCCATTAATTTGTTTTGTTATTTTTGTGGCCTCTTTCCCTTCCTCCTTACGGCCTCTTTCCCTTCCTCCTTACTCTTTTCACTCTTTTGTTCTCTCAATCTTGAAGTTTCACTCTCTAATGGGCCATCATTTTGTTTTGTTTGTTATGTGGCTACTTCCTCCTCTTTTTCTTCACTCTTTTCACACTTTAGTTCTATTGAAATCTCATTCTCATTTTTCCTCAAAGCCGAAACCTCTCTTTCTCTCTCAATTATCTTCCTTTGATCTTCATGCATTTCTTGAGGTGATAATGGATCAAGAACCATCTTTTTATCCTCAATTGAAGATTGGCAATCCTCTTCTGGAAACACATCTTCAAATTCTTGCAAAGGTTGCAAAGGATCAACAAACACCTTGGCAAAGATGGGTTAGGAAATCAATTTGATGGTCAAACAAACTTCTTGCAAAAGGTACAATTATAGGGTTTGAATTTTGCTCTTTCCTTTTCTTCTCCCTCTTTCTTTTTATTTTCACTCATTTTATTTTTACATTCTTTTTCTTTATTGACAGTCTCAAAACTCATCTTGGTCTTCACACGCTTCTTTTGAGGAACATGATCTTGGGCCAGTCATCCATCCATCCTTTGTGAATGAATACCTATTGAGGTAATCCATATTTTTCCTACCTTGCACCATTCCTGACTTATTGTTCAAATCCCTAATGTAATGAGTAGGGACAAATTTTTGGAGCATCAACTCCTTCATGATCTCCCATGGTGGTATAGGTTGCATTCCTTTTCCTTTTCTGTTTAATAGCAATTGTTCCCACCAAAACATAGCATAACCCTTGAATTTGATAGCTGCAAGGTGAGATTTCTTTTCTTGAGAATAATTATGGCGCAATAATTATGGCATTCAAAGCATTTTGTTTCTAACCTTTCTTCCCATTCAAGGTATTCTTCAGCCGTTGTTGTTACCAAATAAAATTCTGAAATCTTCATTTGATGGATCAAAGTGCCTATCAACCTTACCAAACCATCAGTGCTTCTGCCTCCTCGTTCATTATGGGCTTGAAATAATAGGAGTACGGTTGATGAGCTCTTGGTTGCACTTAAGAAGCTTTCCGGGCTGCTTTTTTTCTTGCAATTCTCCCTCGTGTCTTGGACAGATTATTGAAAGTTCTAAATTGTCCTTGGATTGCTTCCCATGAAAAGTTTTCAAGTGAAGGGTCCTCTAATTTGACTTTCATCCCCATTACGCTCTCCCAGATTGTCAAAGTATTGTTAATATTCACAGAGACACAAAAGATTTGGGTTATTTGATAATCATCCTCACGTATTTACACTCCCTTTGAATCACTCACTCATTGCAATTCCTCCAATTGAACTTCAGAATCTTAGGCCAACCAATTCAACTCAAAAGCACGTTTAGAAACAAGGAATAAATCTTAACAAGAAAAGCAAGCACAAATTTTAAAAAGAAGACTCAAAACGAGATGGATAATAGCACAAGAATATAAGTAATGCACTACTGTAATTATCAATTAGAGTGTAGTCAAACACACCCTATCAATGTAATAGAAGCAATAGAAAGTTCACACAAAAACAAAGAAACTAGAATTTAAAAGACAATTTCAGGATATAATGTATGAATTCAACTTACTACAAAGCAAACCAAATATGGACCTAATTAATTCTACCCAAAACAAAGCAAGCAATCAAAGAAAATCCAAAAGAAAATAATATTTTAATAGGGTCAGAACCGAGCACGGGCATGCTAGATGGAAGCACGGGTGTGCGTGTAATGCTCGGTCCAATAAGTGAAGGTCAGGCCCTAGCACGGGTGTGCTTGAGGTGAAGCAAGGGCATGCTGTATTAAACCCTTTTTCAATGCAACCCAATTTAGGTAGGCAACCCAATTTAGGTAAGATTTACCCTTAAAGATTTTGACACATGATTGTGTAAGATTTGCTTAATCTCAAAGATACTGGTCAACTAAATTCTTGTTATCTTATCCTCAAAAGATATGGTCAACTAATTCTTGTTATCTTATCCACAAATTAGTTAAGATTAGATTTTATCACAAGATTATAGTGGATAAACTCATTGGCAAGACTTGCTAGCACCAAAAAATTTCCTTACTGAGTATGAAGACTGCAAGGGTCTCCTTGCTGCAAGTACAAGTTTCTCTAGTTCCTGGATTAAGCCCCAAGCTAATATGGCATCTTCTTACTAGGGCTACTATTTCTCGAGCTAGCAGTTTTATATGGAAAACATCTCCTTTCTTAATGCTGTTTTGCTTTCTGATGTTCAATTACCAGGTTTTATCACCTAGCATTTGCGGTCCTAAGTTGGGTATATGGGGGAGACCTATTGGTCAGGGTTAGTGGACTTCGAATGCTAAGTTGTCATGGTTTCATAAATAATGTAATTCTTATTTAAAAAAATGTATTTATTTTTTAATTGTTTCTTAGAAATGTTATTTTTTGAATTCATACAAATCTATTATTTTTCTCTTCATTCTTTCTCTGTAAATTATTTATTTATTTATTTACTTTAATAATTTTTTTGATGAAATTTATTTTAATAATTTTAATCACAGTCTATAGTTTTTGAAATATGTTATAATGTTAAAAATCAAGTAAAGGAGAATTTTAAAAAATAAATTAAAATAAAAAGTAAAAAGTAAAAATACATAAAATAAATTGCATGTACATAATAACATGTTAAGTGAGCGTCTAAATTACAAAGTAGTTAATTAAGGTCATATCATTTTAATAGTGATAGTATTAAAATTACTTTTTATAGTTAGCTTATCTCTTTTTATTTTGAGAATGTATAGTTGGCTTATTTACAATATTACAGGAAAAAAAATTGAATATATTCTTTTAGATAGGAGAATTAATCTTTTTAAGTTCTATTTTTCAAAAAAATATTGAATTACAAAATTTTTTTATTCATAAATTTAATTCTATATTTAAAAATAATAAATTAAATAAAAATAAAATATTGTTATTTGTTAATATATTATTAACTAACTTACAAATAGCAAGTATTCTTTTTAGAATTTGATATAGCCGAGAAATTAATTTTTGAAAAGCTTTCATTTAAAAATTTAATCATAAATTTCAACCAATGAAATTTAACGAAAAATAATTTTCTATGCTAAGAATCGAACCCTGTTGACGCATGATTTTATGCCCCCACCTAATGCCCCCACCTGACCCGGTGATGATAAGAGGATAAGGGATAAGATATCACGATCAACCAGAAGTGTTTGAACCAAAATTTGAATCGAACTAGCCCAAAGGAGTCTAACCCGCATTAGGGTTGCATCACGCAGCTATTACCTGTGTGACGACACTCTTAGTTGCGTCACGCAACTCTAACGAGGCTAACACCTCTGGCGTGCGCCCGTGCAACGGCTTGCACTGTTTGTATGGATACGCGGCAACTATATGAAAAGTAAGCTGCGTCACGCAGCTTATGGTTGCGTTACGCGGGTATAACCTGCGTGACGCGACTATGTTCTGTTGCCCTACCCATATAAATACTACCCATTATAAATACCAACATTTTATGCTAAAACGAAGACTTTTTTCACTTTTCTCTCATTTTTCTCTAAGGAAACTCTAACGTTTTAGGCTAAGTTTTCGATTAAACGGCTAGGGTTTCTTCTTCCCCAAGAACTCAAGTGAGTAATCTTGAGGAAGATCAAGCCATTAGATATATAGTTTTGAAATCAAAAAGTACAAAATATATAAGAAGAAAAAAAGGGAGGAAAGAAAGAAAAAGAAAACGTTTTGTTCTGTGAAAAACTTGGTAACTATATTTCTGGGATCGTGAAGCAGTGTCCCTGAGCTAATCCAAGTGCATGCAATCCTCAAATCCGAGGCCTAGGTAACCATTTTAACCTTTCCTTTTTATTTCTAGTCTTTTATTCCTTAAAAATCTTATTTTCATAGTATTTAGTTGGTCTGTTATTGGTTAGACGTAATTTTTCCCATTGCTGGACTTTTCTGAGTTGAGTTTAATCATTTTTGACAAAGAGAACACGTAAAAAGAGTAGTTTGAAAGGTAGTTACGGACCAGAGCAGGTGCGTCACGCAGCTATTACCTACGTGACGCGACTGTTCATGTCCAAAAGCCCTATTACCTGCACGACGCGATGTTCATGTCCAAAAAGCCTGACCTGGATTGGACACCCGCGTGACGCAACTGTTCGTGTACTCAGTCTCTATTTTGTTTTTATACTTGTATTTAATATTAATGCTTTGAATTAAATAATCAATAACCTTCGAGTTATTTTAATAAGTCACGAATGTTCCGTCGCGTAACAAGATGTTCCGTCACGCGACCTGTTCTTCATAGAACAGCTGCACTGACGCAACCTAATTCTAACTTTTCAAGGACAATGACAAGAGCTCCGTCACGCGACTGTTCTTCATAGAACAGCTGCGTGACGGCGACTACCTTTAAAATTTCCAGAATATTTGTTTATCTTATTTTAGAAATTTCATGTCATTGTAGATTTTTTAATCTTAAATCGCGGAAAACGAATCAATCATGGGCAAATTGGTGTTTTAATCAAAACAACTGCAATTAATTTATTGTGATTATGAGATTGTAGGATTTATTATTTTATTGTTTATTATCAATTATATTATTAAATTCTGATTTGTGGCCCGCCTTTAACCAATAACCATAAGGCAAGAGCGGGTCTTTTAATTTTATTTGCTATATATTGTGGATGAATGCTGAATGTGATAATTAATTCATGATGAATGCAATGAATGAATCTAGTTGGGACGATTAATTAATTTTCCGCATAGGAGCTCAGTTCGATTTATTCGGGTTGGGTTTAATTAAATGATTCGGCTTTTCCAAAATAAAATCAATTAGAAATTATAGGTTAAAAGAAGCCGAGTCGAGCGTCGGCTTCCAATGGGCCGATGTACCCAATTCCCTTACCTAGAACCTCATTGGTTCGCCTGACCAGTTTCTCTAAATAATAGGCCTTGAATAAAAATAGGTTAAATGGAGTCACTTTTATAAAATAAAATTGGAAACGGTCCTATTGCCGAAAAAATGGGTGGCGACTTAAAATGTTTTATAAGAATGATTTATCAGCATCGCATATCCAAAAAGATTTTTATCACATTTTTCCATTTATCACCTTTTTCCAAAACAATAATAAAGAAATAAAAAGTAGTTTTCCGAGATCCTTTTTCCGGGGTTTTAAGGGATCTCAATTGGGGCGAAAACAGCTTGGCGACTTCACTGGGGATTTTGCACCCATTAATCCCCGGTTGTTTTTAATAAATAATTTAGTGGTTGCAATAAGGAATTGACTCTAAAAAGCCTACTTTTCTAAATAAAATTGGTTAGAAAAGCCGATGGAAATTTATTAATCGTCCATATGTGCTTAATCGCTTTATTTTCTTTTTTAGGATTTTTGCATTCATACGCATTTCTCTCTTCTCACCACATTCTACCCGTATCACCCTATCACCCTTCGGTACTGGTGTTAAGTTTGACAGGTGGACTAGCCTAAATCCTTGCGTTTTTAGGTGGCAATCTGTGAATAATTCAAATTTTTGCCGGCTCAAAGAGCCAGTTTTTTCCGGACTACACACGTCCGGCGGACCGGAAAGGCCATTCGGAAAGTTCACACCGAAAGTATGGCCAATATGGTACTTGAAACGTCGAAAAATTACGAAGATCGGCAGAACTTGGTCCCGGAATATTTTTTGGAGGTCTGGGAACTCCCGAAAAAGCCTCTGGAACCGAAAAAATTAAGCAAACTCGCCAGCCACGGCGGACGGCGTCCGCCGGCCTAGGACCGGCAGCGGCCGCTCCACAGCCCGATTTTTGCCTATAAAATTAGCCCTGGGAGCTCCATTTTTTGAAGGTACCATCAGGTCTGTGTTGACGAAACGCTCCTTCTCCTACCGCTCCTTGCGATTCCTTACTTGGCTTTTTCTTGCATTTAGGCATAGGCTTTTATTATTTTATTGTTGTGATACTTGTCACTTAAAATTAAATTAAATTAATCAATATTCCCTAAACGAGAGCCTTAATTTGGAGTTTCAAACTGAAGCTAAAGAAGCGGCCGTCGAATTAAATCAGATACATAAACGAAACTCCTGGCTATTTAATTTTTAAGCAACTTCAAATGCATATTTTCTTCTACTCCTAATTCTACAACTGCATAAATGCAATTCATGTCATCAGGTTCGGCAAATCTGCCTTATTTAAATATGATTAAGCTTAAATGCCCGGTTAATTAATAATCGTGGTATTAAAAACCTAAATCCGACAATATTGGCTTAAAGTATCCAGTCTATCAATGACTATGGTATGATCGCCTTTATTTCGAACAGTCTAGCTTGAGTCCAATTAATCAATAATTATGGCTAAAAGGCCTTAATTAAACACGTTTTTTGGCAATAAATTGCCTATATTACAAATCAATTAATGACTTTTGGCAAACAGATTGCCTACAAGTAGATTGATCTCATTTTTAGCGACAAATCGCTTAAATCGAAATTTTGGCTAAAAAGCCTTCAAATAATTACTTTTGGCAAATAAATTGCCTTAAAATCAATCATCAATCAAATTTTGGCGACAATCCCAAATCAACACTTTTGGCAAAACAATTTGCCTAAATCAAACTCATTTTGGCTAAAAAGCCTTCGAACTAAATCAATTTTTGGCGAACAATCGCCTAAAATCACATCAATTTTTGGCAATAATTGGCTAAATCAATCTTTTTTTGGCTAAAAGCCTTTAAATCATCCATTTTTTGGCAACAAATGCCTAAAACATAAAATCAATCGCAATTCTTTGGCAAAATGCCTAAACAAAATGCAACAAAGCATTACACACACCTCTGCATTAAGCATACCCATTCAAAGCCCTTTCAACAAAGGCCTTCGAACTACGTTGATCTTTGATCTTTCCATTCAAACGGAAGTACGTAGGCAACGTTTGGGATTTACCCGAGCGGCAAGTCGAATCCAACATAAATATTTCCAATTGGTCCATTACTTCAATTCACCCTGCAAAGCATTTCATTCATCGGTTAGTTCAATCAACCAATGACATGGTCTCCGGGAATCCCACCTCTCGGGTTCGTAGATTGGTGCCTTAAACCATTGGATAATTGCCTGGACTTAGGTTAATTTAAAAAATTGGAGTCAACTTAGGGTTTTTTTTCCCTAGTTTACGCCTAAAAAAATTAAACAAGGTGGCGACTACACATTTCGGTGGCATTTCTGCCCTTAGTCATATTCATTAAATGCCTAATGTTTTCCGGGGGGGAGGGGTTCACAGTTTGGCGACTCCGCTAGGCAAATTATTAAATCATTTTTGCATAAAGTGGACTACGATTGGCTGTGTAAACTAACCAAGCCCTTTTTAGGGTATTTTTACTATGCTTTTGTTTAAACCAGGGTACCCTAACACAAATCAAGTAATTCTTTCTTTAAGAATACTAGACAAAGAAATTTTGGACTTAATTAAAAAAGTTATGAACAGCATTTAAATTTTGTTGATTTATTTGCAACGATTGAGAATCTTTTTCCTCCATTGCATAAAAAATGTAATTTCAAATGAATTTCTTTCTCTCTTTGTTCAAACTCTGAGTCTGGATACAAGTAGCGGCTAATCGGCAGGTCCCTCTTTGATTATGTCGACGGACAGCGCAAAGCATCCCCCTGTTACTGCAAACTCATGCCCTAATCCTTTTTGGGGTGGCCAATGAGTATGCATACCGTGGACCCCACGTGAAACTCTTTTGTTTCACATGTGGCTAGATATATTCTTACTCAAAGGTTCAAGGGTCCCTTAATAAGCCAATGCTCTAATTTGTGTCATAAGCCTATAGACTGTGAAACCCTTCTGCCAAACATCAAATGAATGAGAATGCATTGTGACTAAGGAAGAAATGCACGATGATGTGGTGAGTTCGCCACCTTGTTTAATTTTTTAGGGTAAACTAGGAAACCTACAGTGACTCCACTTTTAACTTACCTATTTACTAGATTAATTACCCAATGGTTAGGCATGGTGTGCAAACCGAGATGGATCCCGCGAACTATGTCATGGCTAATGAACTAACCATGAATGAATACTTTGGCAGTAAAATGAAATAATTGGACCAAATAAAATGCTTATGTGATTCGACTTGCCTCTTTGGGTTAAATCCAAACGTGCCTACGTACTTCCGTTTGAATGGAAGACCAAGTCCAACGTAGTTCAATAGGCCTTCTTTGAAGGGCTTTTTGAAATGGGGATGCTTATCAATGAGTGTGTGTAATGCTTTGTGCATTTTGTTCTTAGGCATTTTGGATGCAAAAACGTTGATTTTAAGTGCATTTTGATGCCAAAATGTTGATTTTAAGGCATTTGATGCCAAAAATGTTGATTTTAGACAATTGTTGCCCAAAAATTGATTGGTTGGTGTGGCGTTTGTCGCCAAAATGAATTAAGGCTTTTAGCCCAAAAAAAGAATGATTTAGGCAATTTGTTTGCAAAAGGTGATTTATTTAGGCGTTGTCTGCCAAAAATGCTTGGATTTTTTAAGGCTTTTAGCCAAAGATTGATAATTTGAAGGCTGTTAGCCAAAAATGAGTTGATTTAGGCAATTTTATTGCGCAAAAGTTGATGATTGGCGATTGTTCCGGCAAAAATTGATTGACTTCAGGCAAATTTAATTTTGCCAAAAGCAATTGTTTTGAAAAAGGCTTTTAGCCAATAAATTGTGATTTTAAGCGATTTGTCGCTAAAACAGTGGTTAATCTAATTTTATAGGCAATTTGTTTTGCCAAAAATGATGAAGCCGTGGGCAATTTGTTGCCAGAAATGTGGTTGATTTAATTGTGGGCAATTTGTGCCAACGATGTGATTTGATTAGAGGCTTTTTAGCCACACAATTATTGATTAATTGGACTTAAGGCCAGGCCTGTTCGAAATAAAGGCAATTAACCATAGTTATTAATCTAACTAGGTCTTTTTAGGCCAGTATTATCGGATTTAGGCTTTAATAACCCCACGATTATTAATTAACCGGGCCATTAGCCTAAATTTAATTTTATTGAGGCCAGCTTATTTGCCTATGATGAACATGTAATGCATTTAAGTCCACGTTAGGAATTTTAATTTAATTTAATTTTAGTGACCAAGTAAACAAGGCAATGAAAGCGATAAAAATTCTAAAATTAAAAATGCAGAAAAGCAGTAAAGACATCCGCAAGAAGCGTAGGGGAGAAGGAGGAGCGTCCGTTAACACAGACTGAGTGCCGAAAATAGGAGGCCCGGGGCTGCTATTTATAGCAAAAATCGGACTGTTTCGGCGGCTGGACCGCCGGGCTCGGCGGCCGGGTTCGGCGGCTCGACCGCCGGAGGCTCAGCGGCTGGGCCGCCGGACCTCGGTCGCCGGCGATAGCGGCTACTACCGCCATGAAGGGCGGCTGCTGCCACCACTGCGACTGGCGGACTTTCTAATTTTACGTTCCAGAGGCTTTTTCGGGAGTTTCGGACCTCCAAAAAATATTCCGGGACCAGTTCCGCTATCCTCGCGACGTCCCTGCCACCGGGCGCGCCGGCGGACTTTCTAATTTTACGTTCCGGAGGCCTTTTTCGGGAGTTTTCGGACCTCCAAAAAATATTTCCACGGACCAGTTCCGGCGATCCCTCCTGCGACGTCTCCGGAGTTTTTTAAGTACCATATTGGCATACTTCCGGTAAATTTCCATAAATGGCCTCCGGTCCGGCCGGAACTATTTGCAGTCCGGGAAAACTGGCTTTTTCGAGCCTCAAAATTTTGAGTATGTCACAAGAACCTATCTCTGTTAGGACTGTACTGCAACCCAATGATGTGAATCAATCATAAACGGTTAGAATGACGTGATGTTGTGCCACATTCATAACAATATCACTTAATAAGAACCATTAAAAAAAAAGAACACAAAATATTCTTTTAGTCATGCACTAGTTGGGACAAAGAGTCGA
>NW_023591387.1:720385-766423 GCF_014843425.1 Jatropha curcas | reverse complement strand
GTAATTTTAAATAATTTAAAAAATGAAGTTAAAAATCTAAAGAAGGAAGTTAGTGAATTAAAACGACAATTCCAACTTCATGATAAACTAATAAAGGTATTAGAATCTCAACTTATTTCTAGTTATGCTTCATCTGCTATATATATATATATATATATAAAACTTACTGTAATATCAATAAGTGTACGATTCCTTATATTCAGTTTTTAAAAAAATTTTGGTAGCACTTCGACAATAACATAATCAATTCTCAAGTCAAAATACACTAATATAAACACTTCTATATCATCTCAACATCCACCAAAGTCAAAATGGCTACTACCAGACTTCCAACTCAAACGCATCATTCATGTGATTTCCAATCAAATGAAAACAAAAATCAACATAAACTAATTTAAAAAAAAAATCAATTTCAATACGTAATAAACACTTCTACAAATTACAGTCATTAATTTTTTTTTAACAAATTATAATTAATGAAATATTGTCATTTTTGCTTTACTCTCTTTTAGGCTTATCTTTCGGTCCTTACATTATTACAAGAGAGTAGAGACCCATTATATTCCTTTAATAAATTTAAAAATAAAACTTAAATTAACATTTTCACATTTATATTTCGAATTATATTTTAAATTTGGAAGAAGCAATTAAATCTCTTAAAAGCTCATTCCATTAAAATATTAGAGATCAATTCTTTAATTAAATCTAGAGAAGAAGATTTAAAAGATGCAAGAAATAATATGTGTTTAAACAAAATTAAACAACAATTCTGTTTAAACAAAAATTAAACAAACAATTAGAGACTAAAGCAAATACAAGGATAAAACTTCACAACATTTAAAAAGAATTTATCGGAAAGGAAACAACATTAAAAGAATCTATGGAAAAGGAATTATGTGCTGATCATCCACATGCTTTTTGGGATCGAAAACAACACATAGTAGATTTACCATATGAAAAAATTTTGATGAAAAAACTATTAAAACTAAAGCTAGACCAATTCAGATAAGTCCTGAATTGATAGAGCATTGTAAAAATGAAATTCAGGATTTACTCAATAAAAAATTAATATCTAAATCTAGAAGCCCATGGTCTTGTGCGACTTTTTATGTCAATAAAAATGCTGAAATAGAACGTGGTGTTCCGAGATTAGTAATAAATTATAAACCATTAAATACGGCTTTAAAATGGATTAGGTATCCTCTAATAAAAAGATATCTTCCTAAAAATTTATATAAAGCAAATATTTTCAGTAAATTTTGAATATGAAATTCTGGAATTTGCGGCAGATTCAAATTATCTAGGATAGATTATAAAACTGCATTTAAAACAGTTCCATTTGGGTCAATACGAATGGAATGTAATAGCCTTTTGACTAAAAAAATTGCTCCTCTGAATTTCAGAGGCATTATGAATGATATTTTTAATCCTTATTCTAAATTTTGTATTGTATAGTTTGATGATGTACCTTATTTTAGTACAAACTCTTCATAACATTTCACAAACCCACTTAAAAACATTTTGTTTAATGGTGCATTCGACAAAATGGTTGGCCTAAGTAAAAAACTAAAAATGTGGCCTTAAGTAAAACTAAAATGGACTTGTTTAAAACTAAAATCAGATTTTTGGGTCATTATATTGAGCAAGGTAAAATTCAACCCATAGAAAGAACCCTAGTATTTGGAGAAAAATTTCCAGATGAAATTACTAATAAACTCCAATTACAAAGGTTTTTTGGTTGTTTAAATTATGTCATTGATTTTTACCCTAATTTAAATTGTATGTTAAGATTATTGCATGATCGATTACGAAAAAATGCTAGTCCTTGGACGGAAAAGCATACTCAATTAGTTCAAAAGATAAAATCTTTAGTAAAAGAAATACCATATATTCCTTAATCCTACAGCATTTAATATTGTTGAAATTTAAAATAGTTGAAACTGATGCTTCTGATATAGGCTATGGTGGTATTTTAAAACAAAAACTTGATAATAAAGAGCGTATAATCCAATATACTTCTGGACATTGGACTCCCGCTCAAGTTAATTATTCTACTATTAAAAAAGAAATTTTGAGTATAGTCATATGTATAAATAAATTTCAGTCTGATTTATTAAACCAAAAATTTTTATTACGTATTGATTGTCAATCTGTTAAAGATATTTTACAAAAAGATGTTAAAAATCTTGCCTCTAAACAAATTTTTGCACGATGGCAAGCATTATTAAGTATTTTTGATTTTGATATTGAATTGCATATTGAATTCATTCCTTGGTAATAAAAAACAATATTCCAGACTTTCTTACTCGTGAATTCTTACAGGACAATGGGAAGAAAAGGATAAGGGGAAAAGCCATTTTAAAAGAAGAAATCCGACTCACCCACTTAAAGCTCTTCTGAGCATTTTCTTGAAAGCCTCACCTAAAAAAACCCCAGCCTTAAACACTAAAAACCTCCTTAAAAGAATTCTCAAAAAAATGGATTGAACAGACTTAGTTCAATTTCTCCCTCAAGTTATAAAGGGCGTTGATGGCATATATTCGTTTTGATTTCAAGCAATTCGCTTTTCTTAGTCGACTACAGGGTTAGAGCAATCCGTAAGAGCTAAATGTCTTACTTATAGCACTGATTACAATCCGCATCCAGTTGACCTAAGCCTCGCTTTCAATTGTTTTGGTTAACGGCTAGTTCATGTCACTCAAATTCGATAAGCAGTTGTGAAAGTTATCTTATTCAATCCCTGTAATACAATTGATGTGGGACCGTTGACATTTCTGACCTACACAAAACCCAGATATATCAATCTTCACTCAAAGTGTATGACATCTACAACTGTTTTTTTTTGTTAAAAAGATATATTTTTATTATCGAATTTTATTGAAATTGGACATGCGAATTCGAGGGCCGTCTATATGGCAGAGTTCTATAATTAATATTTATAGTCCATTTATAGAGTACACTTTTTAAATAAATCATTTTATTACCCTAGAGGATGTTGGTTATTTTGTTTTCATCTTGCGCGAAGAATATGATTTCGTTTCAAAACCTTCTAGGTCAATATTGTAATTTCATAAATATTCCTTAACGTGTAGATACTGAACTGGCATTGTACAATTAAAATCATAAGTTTTTTAGATTCCTAAAATAGTATATCTTTATTATGTTTGTGTATTTGCCTCTTCATAAAAATCCAAAAGTTATCGGTTATTTTCGATCTCTTAAAGATTTTTTGCCGTCTGGGCGTCCATTCTCTTATACTTCGCAGGTTAAGATTAAAAATATTCAAAGTAATTTTATTTTAGTATCTAAGTCATTTGCTATAGCAATCAGTTAATCAACTTTAAGATCTATCCCTTATGATCACATTAAATTCTTGAGACTATATATAAAGAAAGCATGGAAAAAAGTATTTTTCTCTATTGCACATAAATCCACTAAGCTGAACTACTCATTCGTGGAGTAATTTAATTTATTTTCTCACATCCAGTCTTTTGTCGTTCCTTAATCATTTATAAAAAAAGATTCCAAACTTGGTTTCTATAAAAACATTAGGTATAGGCAAATGACCTCCTCTAATCCAGAGTGTTATTCCAAATGCAATTAAATAATCTCCCTTCCTTCGCTTATTTCCAATCTCTTATAGTGCGATGCTTACTTTAAAAATCCAAGCACCATATATAAACCATACTAGAGACCACTTGAAGAATTAGCCCAATATTTTCCCATTCCTTAATTTGGTACCTATTTTGGTTTAATTGGACCCCCTTCTTTACCGACCTTGGAGTAGTATAATCATCAATTGGTATTTTTGGAACATCTCAGTATCACATACGGAACCTCAAAAGAATTCCCTCTATGTTTTGCGTATAAAACGTACACTAAAAAGATAAAGGTTTCGGAGGTATTTCATATATCCTTACAAAAAACTACTACAACTGAACTCTATAATAAAGTAACAATTTCGATTTCAGAATATTGGAATTATTTAGAACGTAAAACTACTTCTCTCTTTTCGGTAATACAACCTGGCATTTAAACCTTATGCTTTACAATCGGTGCTTTGTCTTTTAAAAGCCGATATTCAGACCTACATTTGGAAGCTCCAAAAAAGAACAACCGAGTGAGGTTTCAAAGCAGATGTTTTTTGGGCAAGCGCGCATATCTAAAAACACCTTGAATGAAGTATATAAAAAAACGCAATTTGCGTCACTAGCGAACAATTGTTTCCAAAACAGCATTTCCACAACATGGTATCACAGATTCATCCAACTAAAAATCACTCATTTCTAAGTAAAACCCCACATGCTACGTCCCTATTTACAGGATATCGATCTTGTCATCGGCACAATCACGCAGTCTTAAAGAGCCATAAAGCCAACAGATTGGGCAGAACATGGCCGTCCTCATCTCGTCAACATCATTCATCTTCCCTGTTTCAAGTAAAGATAGCAAATGATATATTCTCAATTCAATAATAAAATAGTAAAAAGTAAAACTGACAAAAAAGGAAAAAGGAAAAGCAAAGTTTAAACAAAAAAGCAAAGTGAAAATAAAAGAAAGAAAAAAAGGAAAAAAGATAGGACACTCGTCTCAATCTGATTTAAAAGGCAGAAGGAACCTTATTCCTTCACATGTTACCTACAGTAAAAAAAAGGCAAGCTCAAAGCGACCGACCCAAGGCACTATTTCTCTACAGGTAAAAATTCCGTGGTAAACTTCCGTGGTAAAAACAGGAAAGTTAATGTGCATCAACAGAAAAAATAAACAGTTCTACAGGAAATGAAAGATTCTTTGTTTTTTTCTTTATAAAGGAGCCTTCTCCCCCTTGTGAAGGCATAAGTTTAGTTTTAAAGTTATTACCCATAATACCTCTCTCCTTCGGGCTCCTAGTTCAAGTTGATAAGAGCTTCAAAAGTTGGAGAAAGTTCTAAATCTAAAAACGCTTGTAAGTTTTTAAAATCTTGTATTATATTTTATAAGTAAATAAAAGTTTGTATTTTAATATTAAAAACTGCTACGAATATAAGTCCGTTGTTACGGCACCTTTTCTCTTCACCCTCCACAATTCTGACTTTAATTCTGGGGATCCAGGTTAAAGGTTGCAGGAACCCTAAACCTTTGTTGCGCTAAATTGTTGATTAAAAATTAGTCATAAAGTATGCCTCTGTGTGGTTGCGGCTTAGTCTGATCTTCCACATTAGAAATACTGTTGTTAGAAATTATTTTATTTTAAAAGCAGGTGGAGTTTTTTGGAAGTCTTGAAGAGGGTGGAGCTTTGCTTTGGTGTGCTTGAGTACCGGTGGTGAAGGTCCTGACGATAATTATTGAAGTTATTCTAGTACGAAAGTTCTATTAATATACCATGCAGCTAACTTCTTTCTAGAAGGCCGGATTTTAAGTGGGATCACTTGTGACCCCTCCGCCCAACTGGGATTTTATGTGGAATGGTAATACTGTCTAGGAGATCATTGTGGTCTTTCCTGTGTATTGCCGAATTGGTTTACTTCACTAATTATTGGGTTCACTGTTATAAGCACAAGTAAGCATGTCGGCTATGAGATGTGAGATTGAGAAATTTGACGAGAGAATGAATTTTGCACAGTCTTTGCAATATATATATATATATATATATATATTATATATATATATATATATTACATCGTAATTTATTTATATATATTACATCGTAATTTATAAAAAGAATATATCTTTAATGGGAATTTTATATTTTAACAGCAACCGCTGTCAAAATTTTATCAAATATCATCATGGCAACTATTATCAGCTATTAGCTGGTATGAATAATTAAGCCAAACGAACGTTAAGTAGTTTAAAATAATATGAATAGTAAAAAGATATTTTAATTTGATTTTAGGACATGTATGGATAATTCAAAATTTACAAGTATAAAAAAGTATCTAAAATAGTTTTGAACATATAGATATAGATAGTAAAATTTTGATAAAGTTTAGACATGAATGTTTCAAAAGAAATTTTAATCAAATTTGAGATATACATATCGAATCATCCTGAACTTTGTGGGTTTTTGCAATTTCATTCTAGTATAATCTTTACATCAATTTTACTTTAATTCTGATCTTTTGTAGCAATAACAACTTCAATTGTAATTAATGATAGAATTGCAAATAAAAATTATTTTCATCATTTTAAAAAAATAATAAAAATAAAATGGCCAAATGCATAAATTTACCTTTGTACTCTACCAAAAAAAATTTTGTGACCTCAAACCTTGCGAGGGACCTATTATAGCCTGAAGTTACAAATTTGATAATATTATACCCTTCTCTATACTAGCAATAATAGTTTTTTAGTGTTTTTAGCATTTATATACTCCCTCTGTTCTCTTTATTTAGAGAAAATTTCCTTTTTAGGTGTATTTCTTATATAAAGAATTTTACTTTAAATAGTAACTTTGATATGCAAGCCAAGTTAAAAAGATTATAATGTTCTTGGAGTATATGTGTTTTTTTTTTTTAAATTGAAGCTCAACAATCAAGGAGAATGACAGACACAAATATTCTCAGTATTTAATGTATGCGTGTTTCAAGGGACAAGTTATCAACTCACTTTTTCATTTCGTTTTATACTAACTGTGGTCGTTTTTTGTAAATTTGACCATAAAATTAAAGTTCTGATATTAAAGGACAAAATAATGGCCACATAAAAACAAAATCAGCCCTTATTTGTATGTTTGATGAATATATGTTCACTTTTATCATTGTAAATTTGACCACAACCGTTGATGTCAGAGCGAATATATGTTATGCTCAGTTAAGTTTTGAAAACGGCCTCATTTTGCTTTTAAAAGTATGGGTGTGATTTGATTATTAGAAAAAAAGGGAAAATTAGAGTTTGTTTTTAGTTCTTGTGCACTTTTTCAATGGTTTTTGTTTCTCTGTATTAGTTAACGGTTGTGAATTTCTGTAAATCACTTTCATTTTGTAGTATTATTATTAGTAGTCATGCACTTTTTCAATGGTTTTTGTTTCTCTGTATTAATTAACAGTTGTGAACTTCTGTAAGCCACTTTGTGGCCTTTTTATTATTAGTCGTGCACTTCTATAAGCCATTTTATGACCTTGTTATTATTAATTGTGCACTTTTTAATAGTTTTTTTTGTATTAGGTAACGGTTGTGAACTTCTGTAAGCCACTTTGTGGCCTTTTTATTATTAGTCGTGCACTTCTGTAAGACATTTTATGGCCTTTTTATTTTTAGTTGTGCGCTTTTTTAATAGTTATTGTTTTCTGTGTTAAGTAACGGTTGTGAACTTCTATAAGCTACTTTGTGGCTTATTATTATTATTATTAATTGTGCACTTTTAAAAATATAGTAATTTTTTTTTTTCAAATCCTTGTTATGGTTGTACTCTTTTGTAAGCCATTTGTAACCTTTTGTTAATAGTAGTTGTAAACTGTTGCAAGCCATTTTGTGGTCTTATTATTATTAATTGTGCACTTTCTGTGTTAGGTAACAGTTACAAATTTCTGTAAGCCATTTTACGGCCTTGTTATTATCAGTTGTGCATTTTTGTAAGTCAATTTTGTAGCCTTTTTATTATTATTAGTTGTATACTTTTTCAAACCCTTATAATGATTGTACTTATTTGTAACTCACTTTGTGGACTTATTATTATTAATTGTGCACTTTTCAAAATGTGAAGTTGTCACACATTTTGCTAAATTTTGCACTTTTTAGAAAAATTGTGGCGTCAAACTCACACTAAAACTCAAATTTTAGTACTCACTTTCAAATTAAAACTTGTTAAAATGTCAAATACAGTAATTATTATTTTTAAGGAAGGGATAAGTATATGAATATAAATTGAAAAGGCAAGATAACAAGATTATAAATTGAGAAGACAATTAATCGCGTTAATTTAGATCGTATGAAGGAAATTTGTGCAAAAACTAAAAAAAAAAATGTTTGTTTAAAAATCAAACTCTTAAAACTAAATATAGCTAACCATTTAAAGACATGAGTTCAGAGTATATCAATTTTTTTTCATTTTTGGGCACATATTATGTAAAACATCCTCATTTTAATAAAGTGAGATAGAGTTAATAAAGAAAGTTTAAAGTGACGCCTAAAAGATGAAAATAGGCAATAAATGCACTTATTGGGACTGTTTTTGTATCAGCTATTATTTCCATAATTAATGACGAAATGAAGGGCATTTTACGTAAAAAACTTCATTTAACTATTTCTTAATTCAAGAGCTTTTTTTGTTTTCTCTAAATAAAGAGAACAGAAGGAGTATAAAATATTCACTTGATGTGTGGTTGGTATAATCTTTGGAACAATAATTTTCACATTTTTCAACTATTCAATAAGTATTTAATTGATCTAATTTTATAAGTTTGAGCGTTCAACAAAATAATTTTTATAAGTTAAAGTATTTACTAGATACAATTTTATTTTGAAGTGTTCAATAGATCAACATAAAAGTTGATAGTGCCACAAGATTTTTTACATAAAATATAAGGATGAGTTTATGTATTTAGCCAAGTAAAAATTTTAAATTTCATTTGAACATCAAATTATATTCACATCTAGTAGGTGACGCATTTATAGATTTAGAGATGTGATATTTGAGACATGCAATTAAAATAGTTAAGAAGTTATTTATTTTTTTATTAAATGAATTTGACTATGTTATCAATCCCAAAATTACACATTTTAGGACTGTTTTTCATCCTTAAAATATAAATAATATGAAAAAAAAATCGTAATTGAAAAAAATTATATTTTATTAAATTAGTTCTACAATATGTTTCCAGATTTTTTTTTTGTTAAGTAACGAAGTTCTTATGTCATTAAATTATTAATTAATACATTTATTTTAAAAATTAAAAATTAACATATATAGTATTAATTTGATAAGACTAATAGAATTTTTTAAAATTTTATAAATATCATATGATGATTTAAAAATGTTGGAAGTACTTTTATTTATAATTTCATCATCAATTATATTTGAAAGTGCTATTGCCACATAAGGTCGAATTGGAGTGAAATTAATAAAAATATTAAAATAGAGTGAAATTGTAAAACCTACAAAATTCAAGACATTATAATATATTAGCTGGCATAGATAAGTCAAAATTAACGAGTAATCAATTCCATTTCAATCCATACATTTAACTTAGTGACTCAAAATTAATAATTATTACTTATAATTAATGGCTTTCGTTTTGAGCTCTGAAGTAAAAGCTCTTCCTCACTTCACGGAGGAGTCGAATTAACTGAACAGAAGCAACAAAAAGGTTAAGATACGGGATGATTTAGTGGTAGGGTGACCATGCTGACGCTGAGGAGGCTGGTCATGGGACAGGTATAGATTAGAGGCGCAAAAAATCATTTAGGGATATTATTATGCATGATAGTACACAGGAAGAGTTTGGCACTGATGAGGATGATATCTCGCAGGATGAAGCTAATGGTGAAGCAGAATTGGATGGCGATCCTGAGTGTCCTATGATTCGGCTTTCCAAGGCTAAAAAGAAGGTTTTACATGCGCCATGACGGTTTGCGGTTATCATCAAGGTTTTGGAAAGGTTAATAGGGTTAACTATCTCCAATATCAACTTTGTACATTATGGGGGCTCACGTCCCCTTATGAGCTTATTGATTTAGTGAATGGATACTTCTTAGCTCATTTCACTAATCAAAACGAGTATGAGAAAGTGTTCTACGATGGTCCCCGGATGGTGGCAGGCCATTATCTTACGTGTGTCAATGGAGGCCAAATTTTGATCCAAATGTGGCTCAAATTGAAAAAACGATGGTGTGGGTTCGTGTCCCTAACTTACTAGTGGAATATTATTCTGGTACATTTCTATGGCGATTAGGCAATGCATTGGTTTGTCGATCCGTATAGATGATACTACTCTTGACGTCTCTCATGGCAAGTTTGCGCGAATGTGTGTTGAAGTAGACCTGTCCAAAGCATTGTTGTCTAAGTTCCGTTTTGGACGAAAGATTAAAAATATTGAGTATGAAGGTATAAGTCTTATCTGCTTTGAGTGTGGTATCTATGGCCATCTCAAGGAGGACTACCCGTCTACTGTTTCTCATTCTCAGTCTCATCATAATGCACACTCAGAGGAGCATAACCATTCTAACTCGGAAGCTACTCGAGTCCAGGCGGTGTCGAAGGTAGTTATCCTACAGGAGGTGGTGGACAAATTTGGTTCATCGATGATTGCAAAGCGACCTTCTAGGCGGAATACCCATAAATCAGTATCCCAAGATGATGCAATCACTAAATCTAAAGGGCAAGACAACTTTTCTAATGCAGCCAGACCTCATCCTAAAAGTCAACAAGTATCTGGATCTAAATTTTCGGCTCTGTATGATTCTATTGTCTCAGAAATTGTAGCGGAAGACCAAAATGAATTTGGGGTGGAAAGCCATATTGAGCCCGACCCAATTGAAAGCCACCTTTAAAGTTTAAGGTCAATTGTGGTCAAGGCTGAAAAGAAGATCAACATAAAAGCCCAAGGAGAGAGCTCCATTTAATCCAAACCAATTGCTAAAAATATGGGACCTTCTTTGATGGAGCAAACACAAACTCATATTACTGAGCTTAACTCGAAAGGGACAGAATTAATCGTGTATAAATTTATGGTTAGTCACAAATCCTTGATTGCTGCTGCAGTTGGGTCGCATCAATTGGTAATGGGCAAAGCAGGGGATGGAATCGTTACTTCCAAAGAAGTGAGTAATATCATTATCCTCTTAGATCCAATTGGGGGATTGGCAACGGATCCACCAACATTATCCCTATGCATGGAAGATTCATACCACCCATTGAGATGGGGATGGGTTATGAGAGCGGATCTGGGGTTGACGCTGGTGGGGATGGCCACCTTGAGTTGGCTGACTAAGTTTGGGTCCTTAGGGCTAAGTGTTTCATTCTCTCCTACTCTATTATCTTTTATGGATAAGTTCTCCATTTTTGTTTAGAATATTCATAGGATTGTATCCCGCCGTTCTTTGCTTTTGCTGAATGATTCTAAGCATAAGTTTTGGCCTTGTGTTATGGTTTTGGTTGAGCCAAGAATCTCTAGGCTTCGTGCAAATGAGGCATGTTTTTCTTTGGACTTTGATTATTGGGTGCGTGTTGAATCAATTAGTGGTGGAATCTAGTTGTTTTGGATGAATTTGATTGGGAAGTTGATGGTGCTACACTCCAAATCCCAGTTTGTTAGTTCTTTGGTGACAGATAGCTTGAACCGATGATGGATATACACAACGGTGTATGCATCAACATCGGAATAATATCGGAATGTTATGTTGGAACGATTAGCTAATTTTGGAGCCAATGTTCATTTGTCTTGGCTTCTATCTGGAGATTTCAACATGCATATGCTCCCTTCAGAGACCACTGGTAGAGGAGATTATGTGAATGTTAGGTGTGTTCGGTTTCAGTAGTAAGTGGATTCACTGGGTTTAACTGCTATTGATCCTTCCAGTTCCACATTCACTTAGTCAATGGGGCATTCTTCTACTAACTTCCAAGCTGCTAGACTTGACTAGGCCTTTGAAAATGTTCCTTGGCGATTGTTATTTTTTAGTGCTAGTCTTTCTCACTTCGAGCGTTTGGTCTCTGACCACTGCCTGCGACACTTGGAAGTTATGGTGTTGGTTACTAATTCTCCCTCGTCTCCTTTTTGCTTTCAGGCTGCATGGTTCTCTCACCCAAGCTTCATGTGGGTAATAAAATTGGTATCGTGGGGTGCTGGTTCTTGGTTCAAGGTTTGTATTCTTTGCGTTCCAAATTACAAGATTGGTGTTGGGCAAAACTAGAAACTTGATAACTGCAACTATGTATCAAGTTAAACAATAAGAATAGAAAGATTTAGAGACTAAACAATAATGAAAGAAGCACTCATATTGGATGATAAAATCAAGAGAATTGTTGGCTTATTTATAGCCATACATATAACAGAAATAATAGAAAAATATGGCACTAACAGTAACGTGCCTTGACTCAACAAACAAAGAGACAAAGTAGAATTTGGTTGGCTTAAATTTCCATAGCCCATACATATAACAGAAAATTAATTAGTAACAAACTAATTATATTTATAAGGCAACTAACAGTAACGTGCCTTGAACTCAACAAAACAAAGAGGACAAAGTAGGGAAGAATTATTAAGCAACTATCTAACAAAGCATGAGCTTGTCCAAAATTATCCTATTTTTTCAAGTCACAGTCTCTAACACACCCCACTTAATTCAAAATCACACACTCCCCAACATACAAAAAAGAACAGAAAGTATAACGAAAAAGTGCTTTCTTGAAAGCGAGAGATATGCTTTAGGCGAGAACATCTGCAAGTTATTCTTTCAGTGCTGAAATAAGTTCAAGACAATTTGCTCACTTGCGACTTAACTCCTGAATGAGTGATGATGGGTGTCTATAGTTGTTTAGTCCTTCCCATGAAAGGCTGGATTTTTTGACATTGAAATTGCATCATACATATAACAGAAATAATAGAAAAATATGGCACTAACAGTAACGTGCCTTGACTCAACAAACAAAGAGACAAAGTAGGAGAATTATTAGCAACTATCTAACAAAGCATGAGCTGTCCAAAATATCCTATTTTCAATCAACTTCTAACACACCCCCTTAATTCAAAATCACACACTCCAAAACAAGAACAGAAGTACGAGTGCTTTTTGAGCGAGAGTGCTTTAGGCAGAACATCTGCAAGTTATTCTTCAGTGCTGAAATAAGTCAAGACAATTTGCTCACTTGCGACTAACTCCTGAATGAAGTGATGATGGGTGTCTATGTGTTTAGTCCTCCCATGAAAGGCTGGATTTTTTGACATTGAAATTGTGGACTTGTTATCAGAGAAAATCTCAGTTGCTTCTTTTTGTTCCTGGTTAAGATCCTTTGATAGCCTTCGGATCCAAATTGCTTGACAAGCTGAGGCAGTTGCAGCCATGTATTTTGCTTACGCTGATGACAAGGCTGCTGTTGGTTTTTTTTTAGCTCCAAGACACTGCACATGAACCAAGAACAAATACCTGACCAGAAATACTTCTTCTCTCTTCAAGAGAATTTGCCCAATTGCTGCCCGTAAAGCCTTTTAACTTGAAATTTGAGCTTCCAGTATAGCAAAGCCCGAAATTCAATGTTCCTGCAACATACTGTAAAATTCTTTTTACTGCTCCAAGAGGTTGCTTAGAAGGACTATGCATGAACATATAAACAACACCAACATAAAAGGCTATATCTGGCCTTATGTGATATAAATAAATCAATCCATCCACCAAGCTTCTATAAAATTTTCCTTCTGCAGGTTCTGAACCATCATTGGCTTGTAACTTTTCACTAACATTCATTGGAGTTGTTGTGGAGTTACAATTTAGCATGTAAAATCTTCGAAGAAGATCAGCTGCATACTTCTTTTGACATATAATAATCCCATTTACTGTTTGAATAATCTCCACACTAAGAAAGTAATGAAGCATCCCCAAATCTATCATCTCAAAAGTCTTCATCATATTTTCTTTAAATTCAAAAACAAGAGAAGAAGATGATCCCATGTAAATCATATCATCTACATAAAGACGTACTAACAACAAATCATTCTCTTGTTTTTTAAGATAAAGAGTTGGTTCGGTTTCACTTCTAACAAAACAAAATTTTAAAAATAATAATCAATCTTACTGTACCAAGCTCGCGGCGCTTGTTTTAGCCCATAAAGAGCCTTTTTCAACTTATATACCTTACTCTCCTTGCCTTTGATTACGAATCCATCTGGTTGTGATACATAAACTTCTTCTTTCAAGGCACCGTTTAAAAAAGATAACTTAACATCAAATTGAAAAGCATGTCATTTCAATTGTGCAGCTAATGCTAAAGCAATTCTTACGGTCTTAAAACGCACGACAGGAGAAAAGGTTTCTTCTTAATCAATACCTTGCTATTGGCAATATCCTTTAGCTACTAGTTGCACCTTATGCTTTTGAATTCTCCCATCTGCTTAGTACTTTGTTTTGAAAATCCACTTCAGTTTGATTGCTTCATTTTCTACAGGTAAATCGACCAAATCCCAGGTACAATTTCTTTCAATGGCTAACATCTCTTCTTTCATTGCATTACACCACACATCTTCGTCTGCTGCTTCTTCATAAGACGATGGGTCAACATTTGTGAACATTGCAAATTGAATTATATCTCCTTCATCATTAATGGCATCATCTTGAATCACCTAAAAATTTCTCAAATGAGAAGATGGTTGAATTTGTCGTCTTGGCCTGGTCGCTGGTTGGGAGGAACTCGAAATATTAGATATTGCGTGAGTATTCAAAGGTACCTATTTTTTGTTGATTGAACCAAATCTTCATCTTCTACATGAATTTCAGCAGTTGGCATTGCTTGACTTTCATTCCAATTCCAGCTTGCAAGTTCATCAAATACAACATTCCTGCTAATAATCATTTTGCCACTAATAGGATTGTACAACCTATAAGCCTTGGATTGAAATGAATAACCAGCAAAAACACATTTTTGAGACTTGCCATCTAGTTTTTGACGATTTTGTTGGCTAATTAAAGTATAAGCAATACAACCAAAAATTTTCAAGTGGCTAACATAAGGCTTCATACCTGACCAAACCTCAAAAGGAGTCTTGTTCCAGACCACTTTTGTAGGAGAGATATTTAACAAGTAAACTGATGTAGCTACTGCTTCTACCCATAAACTGTTCAAAAGATTTTTGGCTTACAACAAACTTCTAGCCATTTCAACGGTAATGCGATTTTTCCGCTTAGCGATGTCGTTTTGTTCCGGTGTGTATGGTGCTGTCCATTCCTTATGAATGCCATTATCTTCACAAAATGAATTGAAATCATCGGATAAAAACTCTCCTCCCCAATCTGTGCAAAGATTTTTGATGATTTGGCCGCTTTGCTTCTCAACCAAGGTCTTGAACTTCTGAAAATTTTGAAAAGTTTTTGCCTTGGTAACCTGAAAATATACCCAGCTAAAACTACTACATCATCAGTAAATAACAAAAAATATTGACTTCCTCCAATAGATTTTGTTTGCATGGGTCCACATAGTTCAGCATGTACGAGCTCAAGACATTCGGATGCCCTCCAAGACTTCCCAACAGGAGATGATTTTTTCCTTTGCTTCCCATAGATACAACCTTCACACAGCCCAATTGACTCAATTCTAGGCGGCCCATATACCATTTCCTTCATACTCAACAATTTTAAACCTTTCACATTGAGATGACCATACCTTAGATGCCACGAGGTAGAGTCATTTGGTTCATTGCCAGCAACTAATGCACAGCGTTCACCACCAGAGACATCAAGGGGAAACAAATTATTTTGTGCCATAGGAACACTAACAATAATTTGGTCAGATTTTTTATCTTTGATCTCACAGCAATTATTATAAAAAAAAACTGAATAGCCCCCATTCATTAACTGACCAACGCATAAAAAATTATTTGCCAAACTGGGTGCAAAGTAAACATGATCAAGAAATTTCACATTACCATTACTGGATCGTACTGCGATAGTACCTATTCCCCCCACTTTGATCTTGGTGTTTTTTCCAAGCTTTACTTCTTCCTTGAAGTTTTCATTAAGTTCTTTGAATGCAGATTTTTCTCCAGACATGTGGTGTGAACAGCCGCTATTGATGAACTAAACTTCCATTGGCACATTCACCTCCACCTCTTGCTCTAGCTCTTGAGCCATGAGCAGCTTCTCTTCTACTTCAACTTCTGCATAACTTGCTTTTTTTTTTCTTTTGAGCTTCCAACAATTTGCTTTCACATGGCCGTAATTTTTGCATTAGTTACATTGAATACTAATTTTATAATGTCTCTGTTCATCATTTGTCTGCCCATAATCAACTTGCTCATAGGATCTTCCTCTACCTCTGCCTCCGCTGTTGGCTCTACCGCTGTGACCTCCTCTGTTGAATTCTTTGCCTCTACCAGCAGCTCTTGAGTCACCGATTGATGGGGAAGCTTTGACTTGAAATGCCTTTTCTTCTGCTTTCTCAATTGATCTGTTGTTCATTCTGGCTTCATGAGATTTCAATGACCCTTTTAGGTCATCAAAAGATAGAGTGGACAAGTCTTCGGATTCTTCGATATCAATAGCTACATGAGCAAATCTAGGAGTTAAACTCCTTAGAACTTTCTCAACCACAACTTGATCAGTATATTTTTCACCATATGACCTCAAATGATCCACTATTGTGGCTACTCTGGACAAAAAGACTTGTATTGTCTCATTATTCTGCATTGTCAGATTCTCAAATTCACGGCGTAGTGATTGAAGTTTGAAGCCTCCTTGAGTCACCGATTGATGGGGAAGCTTTGACTTTGTAAATGCCTTTTCTATCTGCTTTCTCAAATTGGATCTGTTTGTTCATTTCTGGCTTCATGAGATTTCAAATGACCTTTTATAGGATCATCAACAAGAGAACTTAGAGGTGGACAAGTCTTCGAGTGTTACTTTACGATTAATTCAATAGCTACATGGATCCTAAGATCTAGGAGTTAAACTTCCTTTAGAACTTTCTCAACCACAACTTGATCAGGTATATTTTGTTCACTCATATTGACTGCAAATAAATGATCCCATCTATTGGTGGCTACTTGCTGGTACAAAAATCAAGACTCTGTATTGTTCTCATTATTCTGCTGATAAAACGGTTGTCAGATTTCTCCAATAATTTCACAGGCTGTTCAGTGATTGAATAGTTTTTTTGATCGTTGGAAAGATTATGATTTGTGCTCTTAATATTCTTTCTACCTAGGTAGTCGTCCAATGCCTTACTTTCGTTGGAAGTGCTTGCTGTTATGCAATTCGTTTGAGAATATTGATCGATTGAACAACTTGTTGAATGTCTGTCATAAGCTTGTTGAATGCTGTATAAGGCCTTGTTATGCTTTTTCTTGTTCTCTTTCAACCTTGCTTCATCAGTGTCAAGGTCTGCAAAACCTCTTTCAACTAATTCCCATACATCTTAGGACTTGAAGAGTGTCTTCATCCAAAACTCATACTTCTCTCCATTGAAGATGGGTATGAGTGGCTGCGTGGAAGAGGAAATACCATTCACAGCCATGACATAATTTCCTATTGTGTTTCACTTCCTTACGTGTTTCTCTCTCTCTATTTTTACCCACACTAGCGCAGTCAAGAACCGAACTAGGCTTTGATACCACAATGTTGGGCAAAACTAGAAAATTGATAACTGCAACTCTGTATCAAGTTAAACAATAAGAATAGAAAGATTTAGAGACTAAACAATAATGAAAGAAGATGAAAGAAGCACTCATATTGGATGATAAAATCAAGAGAATTGTTGGCTTATTTATAGCCATACATATAACAGAAATAATAGAAAAATATATAACCAGAAATAATAGAAAAAATATCCATCAGGCCAACTAACAATAGTACACTCATATTGGATGATAAAATCAAGAGAATTGTTGGCTTATTTATAGCCATACATATAACAGAAATAATAGAAAAATATGGCACTAACAGTAACGTGCCTTGACTCAACAAACAAAGAGACAAAGTAGGAGAATTATTAGCAACTATCTAACAAAGCATGAGCAGTCCAAAATATCCTATTTTTAATCAACTTCTAACAATTGGAATAAGAATGTTTTTGGGAATATTTTTGAGAGAAAACGCACGTTGCTCGCTAGGATTAAGGGGATCCAGTGTCGTACTGATTAGGATAGGCATTCAGGTTTACTGGCTCTTGAAGTTAAACTCAAATGAGATCTTAATTTGATTCTGGATCAGGAGGAAATATTGTGGTTTCAGAAATCTAAAGAGAGATGGATGGCAGACAAGGATAGGAATACCACATTCTTTCATGCTAGTGCGGTTCTTAAAAGGTCGAAGAAGCATATTTCTCGTTTAAAGGCTGACAATGATAATTGGGTTACTGATCAGCAGACCATTCTTGATATGGCTATAAGTTTTTATAGGAAGTTATATGAGGTGCACTGGCTCGACAGCTCCTACATCTCTGCCTGTTGGTTTTCCTGCTCTATCTTCAGGTAATGAAGCTATTCTTAAGGCACGTTTTATAGTGAAGGAAGTGAAGTCTGCATCATGGAGTATGGATCCCTATTTGGCTTTAGGTCCCGACGAATTTCAAGCGGTCTTTTTCTAGAAAGCGTGGCATGCGATTGGTGCTAGTATGTGTAACATGGTTCTTTCCACTCTTCAGGGAGATTCTCTTATAAAGGGAATTTGTGATATTCTTATTACAGTTCTTCCAAATATAGATGTTCTGGAGACCCTTTCTCAGTTCCGACCGACCAGTCTATGTAATGTGAGTTTTGAAGTTATCATGAAGGTTCTGACTAACAGGATAAAACAGGTTCTTCCTATTCTTATTTCACCCCTTCAGAGCAGTTTCATCCAGGGGAGCCATCTCCATGACAATGTGATTATTCTCTAAGAGGTTGTTTATTCCATGACTAGAAGTTCTTCTAAAAAGGGTTAGATGGTGATTAAAATCGATTTGGAAAAAGCATATGACCGCTTGAATTGGGATTTTTTTGCTGGATTCAATGAAAGTAGCGGGATTGCCTAATAACTGCTTCACCTGATTTCTACTTGTTTACGTTCTTACTCTATGAAGGTTCTATGGAATGGGCTTATTTCAGACTGCTTCTCACCTTCCTGTGGGTTGCGTCAGGGGGACCCTATTTCCCTGTACTTATATGTGTTAGCTATGGAGAAGCTAAGTCATTGCATTCAGGAGGCGATTTTAGGGTAACTGGAAAACATTTCGGCATTCTAGCAGTGTCCAGATATCTCCCTCCTATTTTTTGCTGACGATTTGCTTCTATTTATTGAGGCTTCCTAGGATCAGGTGTGATTTATTATAGATTGTTTGAATCTTTTTCGCTCGGCTTCAGGTCAGAAGGTGAATGTCGCGAAGTCTAGTATCTGGTTTTCTCCGAGTGTGGCGGTAGGTGAGCAAAGGAATGTTGGGGCTTTATCCGAGATGGGCATTGCAGAAGCCATTAATTCTTATTTAGGAGTTCCAATTTTTAAGGTTAAGGTGGTTAAGGCCTCCTTTGATGGCTTATTATGAACGCTGGAATCTCATCTAGCTGGATGGAAAATGAAGTATTTATCCTTAGTTGGTCGTGCACACTTATCAAATCGGTCTTGACAGCCCTTCCAAATCACATTCTGCAAACCATCTATATCCTCCAAGCAGTTTGTGGTGCCTTTGATAAAAGAGTACGACAATTCCTCTGGGGTAATATTGCTGATAGTCAACATACACCTCTTGTACGGCGGGATGTGTGATACGGAAATGCTACCACTTAACCATAAAGCTCAAGGAAGCATGGGGAACACCTAAGTTTCTCACATTAATGGAAGCACAAGTTGAGATGGAATCTGAATTTCCAGCCTATGGAGCATGGGGAACACCTAAGTTTCTCACATTAATGGAAGCACAAGTTGAGATGGAATCTGAATTTCCAGCCTATGGCACTCCCAGACCGTGCTATGTTAGCATGCCCGTGCAAGGTGGCACGCCCCAGGCCGTGCCCTCGTCTGGCTTGCGGAGGAAAACCAAGTAACATGAAGCACGCCCATGCCAAATAGCACGCCCAAGACCGTGCAAGTCTCTGACTCTCGCGAGGAAACACTTACCTCAACTTCATGCTTAGGCGTGTTCTTACTTTAGAGAGAGTGTGAGATTGCGTTCTTTTAATTGCATCAAGAATCAAGGTAAACTTATCAAGTTATTTGTGGCGTTTATCTTATTCTTTTACTCTATTATTGGTGTTCTTGCTTCTTTAAGCTTCTTTTAAGCTTTTGGGTTGCCCTTGCTTCTTTAAGCTTTGGGTGCCATAGAGGGGAGTTTAGTTTGATCTTGGATCTCTTCCAAATCTTGTCATAGAGTTCTTGGAATAAATTTCCATAGCGTTCAGCGTCAGTTTGGTATCAGAGCCAAAGATTAAGGTAAATTCTTATTTTTCTTAGTTCTAGGGTTTGTGATTATTTGTTTTCTTGTTTCTTCTTGTTTTCGTGTTTATCTTCTTGATTGTTAGTTTTAATTTAGAATTTTCATCAATTGTGTTTGTTGATTTTGTTCTTGATAAAAAAAAAAAATTTCTGGAAGTTGTGATCTTAGATCTTGTTAATTAGATTTGCAAAAAAAAAAAAAAAAAAAGCAGTAAGAAAAACTTCGTCCACAAAAAAAAAAAAAAAAAGAGTAAGAAAAATTCGTCCACCATTAAAAAGCTTGAGTTGTTGTGTGGATTTTGTTCCTAATTCTTAGGGATTTTGTTCCTAATTCTTAGGGATTTGACCTTATTTTGTGGGATTAAGTTTATACACTATAATCTCTTGATAAAATCTAATTTTAACTACTTTGTGGATAAGGTAACAAGAATTAGTTGTCCATATCTTTTGAGATTTAAGCATATCCACTACACTCCTTGTCAAAATCTAAATCCTACCTAAATTGGGTTACATTAAAAGGATAAGGGAGGATACAAGGCAGAACGCCCGTGCTACACTACAAGCACGCCCGTGCTAGGCTCTGACTCTCAATTGTCGGACCAAGCTATACGCGCACGCCGGTGCTTCCATCTAGCACGCCCGTGCTCGGTTCTGACCATATAAAAAAAAAAAATTTCTTTTGGATTTTCTTTTATTGCTTGCTTTGTTTTTGGGTAGAATTAACTAGGTCCATATTTGGTTTGCTTTGTAGTAAACTAAATTCATACATTATATCCAGAAATTGTCTTTTAAATTCTAGTTTCTTGAATTGTCTTTTAAATTCTAGTTTTCTTTATTCTTGTTTGAGCTTTTCTTTTGCTTTCTGATTACATTATGTAGGGTGTGATTTGCTTGGTTTACTACTTGTTTACTACACTCTAATTAATAATTAAAGTAGTGCATTGTTTTGTTCTTGTGCTGCTATCCATCTCGTTTTTGAGTCTTCTTTCTAGAATTTGTGCTTATTTTTTTATTGTTAAGTTTTATTCCTTATTTCTAAACGTGCTTTTGAGTTGATTGGTTGACTTAAGATTCTGAAGTACAATTGGAGGAATTGCAAGGAGTGATTAAAGAGTGTAAACACGTGAAGAAGTGCTTTACTATTAACTCAAATCTTTTGTGTTTTCTATTTGAATACTAACCATGAGTTCAAGCAAGTTTGAAAATAATAGTGGGGATGGAAGCCAAATAGACGATTCCCAATTAAAACTTGTAAATTAAAACTTGTAATGGAGTCAATCTAAGAATAGTTTAGAAACTACAACAGTATCCTCCAAGATATGAGAAAGGATTTGAAGGAGATTAAAGTCACTCGACGCTCTAATACAACGAGAGCTCATCCTAATACTACACCAACTAGATTTCAAACACCTGAAGATGAAGAGGTCGATAATCCTAATCATTACTTTAGGAATTTGAACAATAAGTTAGGAAGAGTGCAAGGAAGGAAAAATGTGGATTACCTCAATAGGTACTCATTCACAAAGGATGGGTGGATGACCGGTCCAAGATCATTCTCAAAAGAAGTGTATGAAGACCAATGTGAAAAGCAAAAGATGAGTTTTGAGGCTGTCAATAAAGAAAAAGAGTGTAAAAATAAAATGAGTGAATAAAAAATTAAAATAGTGAAAATTATAACAGAGTGCAAATAAAAGAAAAGAGGGAGAAGAAAAGGAAAAAACAAATTCAAACCTCTATTATTTGTACCTCTGAGACAATAAGGAAGTGCTGTTTGACCATCAATTGGATCCTAATCCCATCTTTGCCAAAGTGTGTCTTGTTTGAGTCCTTTGCGCAAGAAATTAGAAGAAATATTGATGACAAAGATAGCTACCTTTAGGGAAAGTGTCCTCAAACTTAAAAGAAAATGGAGAGTGTGCTTCGAGTTCAAAAGAACCAAAGTGTGAAAGAGGTAAAGAAAAAGAGGAGGAAGAAGCCACAGAACGAAACAAAACAAACTATTGGCCCATTAGAGAGTGGGAACTTCAAGATTGAGCAGGAGAGAACAAAAGAGTGAAAAGAGTAAGGAGGAAGGGAAAGAGGCCACAAAAATAACAAAACAAATTAATGGCCCAATTGTGAGTGAAAAAGAGAGACAAATTATGTATGTGAGAAAGAGAGATCCAAAACAGTGTAAGTGAAGGTAGATCGGTCCTAATGATTCGGTTTAAGGAGTTTTTGCGTAATTTGACTAACATTGACACTTCTTCTCTACCTTCTAATTCTGTTTCTTTGTTGCAGGAGTTCCCTAATGGTAAGAAGAAGCCTACATTGGTGAAGGAGATGCACGCTAAGGCTAGGGTTCATATGAACATGAAGAAATGAAGAACAAAGACTTATGCCAAACCCATGCCAAACAAGAGAAAAGGAATTGTTGCTGTTAAACCAGGTTGATTGGGTTTGGGTACATTTTCGCAAGAAAAGTTTCCCAACCAACAGAAATGATTAGTTTTGATGAACGATGGGAGTATGGGACATTCCAAGTCTTGAGCACGTTGATGACAACACCTATTAAGATAGGCTTACCAGAGTGAGTTATGGTGTTTCCATACTTTCAATGTTAGTGATTTGTCTCCTTTGCATGGATGCAATATTTGAGGGACAAAATCTTTTTAAAGAAGGGGGAATGGATTATGAACCTGCATCCACTCATCATGGGCAACTCAGGAACTTAAAGGGAACAGGAGGAAACAACATGAAAAAATCCATTAGTGCTTCCTAGTGATCAATTACAAGAAGTCATGCAAAAAAAATATTGAGGCAACCATGGAAGCTCTCAAGAGAGCATGGAATACCTCACTCTCTAACAAGATTCGAGGCACGAAAGTCTTCGAGGACGAATCTTTTCGAGGAAAGGGGGCATGATACGGAATCTCTACCACTCAACCATAAAGCTCGAGGAAGCATGGGGAACACCTAAGTTTCTCACATTAATGGAAGCACAAGTTGAGATGGAATCTGAATTTCCAACCTATGGCACGCCCAGACCGTGCTATGTTAGCACGCCTGTGCAAGATGGCACGCCCCAAGCCATGCCCTCGTCTGACTTGCAAAGGAAAACCAAGTAACATGAAGCACGCCCATGCCAAATAGCACGCCCAAGACCGTGCAAGTCTCTGACTCTCGCGAGGAAACACTTACCTTGAAGCACAAGCACGTCCCCAGACCGTGCCCGCCGTCTCGACTCTTCGAGAGGAAGCACTTACTCGAAGCCACGCCCGTGCGTATTGCACGCCCCAGCCGTGCCCGCCTCTGCTCTAGCTAGATTAGTTAGTTTATTTTGAATTTTAACCAATTGTTAATGGGTTGGGCCTCCTATAATTCGTGGCCACCCTTGGTGTTATTTTTTGCCTTGATTTGTTTAGATTTGCGTCAATCTTAGTCTGATTTGGATTAGTTTAAACCATAATCCTTAAGTTTCGTTAGATTTGTTAGTCATATCCTTAGTTGTTTAGATTAAGGCTAAATCCTTATCCTTAGCTGATTTAGATTATATTTATTCTAAATCCTTTTAGTATCAGGACCTCTTTAGGATTAAGTATAAATAGCTTGTTATATTGTATTTCATACAACAATTGAATTAAAATAGAAATTCCTCAACTTCATTGCTTAGGCGGTGTTCTTGCTTTAGAGAGAGTGTGAGATTGCATTTTTCTAATTGCATCAAGGAATCAAGGTAAACATTATCAGTTATTTGCTGGCGTTTTTTATCTTATTTCTTTTACTCTTATTATATGGTGTTCTTTGCTTTCTTTAAACTTTGCCGGCCATAGAGGGGAGGTTTAGTTGATCTTGCGATACTCTTCCAAATTCTTGCATATGAGTCAAAGATCCTCGGGGGACCATAACTTCGCCCCAAATAGCTAGCTCGTAGGGAAGGACTGAACTGCCACTCCCCAGAGACCCAGCCTTATACACTAGCCCAGGATGTTACTCCGCGGGCGATGTGGAATGGCATTCATCCCCACCTCAATAAAGACCCGACCTGACCACAGGTCGGCGTTCTGCACGAACCCCCGACCCTACGAAGCCAGAGCTCTTGATACCAAATGATAAGGATCTGTACTCTAACTTCGCCCCAAAAGCTAGTTCGTAGGGGAAGGGCTCTGATACCAAATGATAAGGATCTGGACTCCTAACTTCGCCCCAAAAGCTAGTTCGTAGGGGAAGGACTGAACCCAGCCTTATACACTAGCTCAGAATGTACTCCGCGGGTGATGTGGGACGCATCAATGTGGTTACTAAACCTGTTGATCAAGGTGGTTTGGGTATTCGCCTTATGAATGATGCTGTTTTGACAAAAATAGGGTGGAAGTTGATTTTTGAAGATGATGCTTTGTGGTCAACGTTGTTACGTAATAAATATTTGTCTAGGTTAAGGGGTCTGCCTCATATGGGGGTCGTGCTCATTCTTCTAATCTTTGGCGGGGTATTATCCGTTCATTGGACTTATTGCAAAATGGTATAGGGTAGGATTGTTTCAAATGGGATAAGTACGATGTTCTGGACTGATGATTGGCTTGGTATTGGTCCCTTGGTCTTATTGGCGCGTTCTAAGATTCCGAATCATATGCTTAATCTGCCTGTTTCATTTTTCTGGAGTGGCGCTGGTTGGAGATGGGACTTGATTCGACCTTATTTAAATGATCAGCATTGCTTAATGATTGAAGCTATCCATTTGAACTCTGATGCTTTTGCTATGGATGGTTATGCTTGGAAATACACTCCAAATGGTCTCTTTAGTGTGAGTTCAACTTATAGAAGGCTTGGCAGTTTGGCTCCTAGTAATAAGAAGTCGCTGGGTGCTTGGCAGGATCGGGTTCCCTAGCAGCTAGGTGGCTTGAGCAATCGAACTCCCTTGTCTGGTCTTGGTCTGCTGCGCTTTCCCCTCATCGTTGTTTATCATCTGTGGTGGAATTGGAAATGGCAGAATGAAGTTATTTTTAGAGGTCAGATTTATTCTATCACTACTGAACTCTATGCCATTTCTTCTTATTTAGACTTACTGTCTTCATCTGAGTCCAGAATGAATAAAGGAAAAACCGGTTGCGTGAAAACTATAATTCATGTGGCTTGGTCACGTCCGACGGATGGATGGGTGAAGTTGAATGTTGATAGGGCTTGTAAAGGTAACCCGGGCAGAGGGGGTGGTGATGGTGTTATTCACGACAGAATGGGCAGATGGCTGCTGGGCTTTGCTGTTAAACTTGGTATTTGTAATTCGATGTTATCTGAAGTTACATCTTTGTTGTTTGGTCTTCGCCTAGCCTGGGACTCTGGTTATCGAAAGGTTGAAGTGAACATGGATTCCTTAGCTACTGTTCATCTGGTTCGAGAATGGCCTAACTCTCATGGTGAGAATGCTCGCTATGCACCGTTGCTTCTGCAGATTGATGCTTTTTTTGTCCTGGCCTTGGCAAGTCAAGATCAGCCATTCGAGAGGCTACCAGGGCAGCTGATATCCTTGCAAACACTGCGACTTTTGCTAATGAGCACCTGCAGATTTTCCGGGCTCCTCCGAGAGAGTTTCAGATGGCTCTTCATGACGATATTCATGGGATTAGCCTCCCTTGTTTGGTTAATGCTATTTGAGTTTTGTTTTTTCCGGGCTTGAGCCCTCCTTAGTATCCAAAAAAAAAAAAACTTAAACGAATCACAATTTGATTTAATTATTATTTTATTTATTTAAATTTTTTTTCCATATGTGGACCTACAATTTCATTTAATTAATTTTATTAGATTCTATTTATTTAATTTTTTTCTACAATAAAAAAAATAAATAAATACAGACTAAAGGCCCATCCAATAAAACCCAGAAGTAGAACTACAAAATCAGCATGCATAAAGGAACAAAAGCTTCCCATAAAATCAAACCCTGCTCAATCGAGTGAGCCCAACGTACGAACCCGAAAAATCTGCAACCATATTTCCACCTGCTTAAAATAATAATGAAAAGTTGTGGTTTTCCTGCAAAAATTCTTTTTTGTATTTATAAGAGGAAAATTTCTATTCAGTCCCTGTTCTTTGGTGAAATCACTAAACTTTATTTATTCCAATTTCATCAAAGTTTGGTTAATTCTATTTTCAAATCTAACGTTGGCTTTCTTTCAGTTTCATCAATAAATAAATCAGCCACTAAACACAATTTTAGCACGTGATGTATGTTCTCGACTCAACAATCTTGAAAAGACAATGTACTCTATCTTTTAACATCTAAATTATCTCTCTGACATTCTTTTCGGTTTGATTCGATTTTTGTTAAACTCAATAAATAAATCCAAATCTATTAGAAATAGTCCAGATTAAACCAAATTGATCTAATTCAATTCAATATTTGGTTTGCATTTGTTTGATTCAGCTTGAACCAAACTGACTTAGTACTCGCCCCTAATAAAAATCTCCATAAATTTAAAATCTAAAGCATAAGTGATCAAAAACATAAATACATACAAGAAAAATTATTGGGCAAATGACAATTCATTTAGAAAATGTATTTTGCTTCGTAATCATAAGGAAATTGATAAATACTTAGAACGGGAAACCTGTTAGCAAATTAAAACTAAATATATGTGTCTCAATAACTAAGGGTGTATTAAATTAGGATTGTGTTAAATTTTAAAAGAATGATTGAGTTTGATGGAACTGAATAATTTCTTAAGATTTCCACATATTCCACTAGAATTCTACATAGAGTTTGTGAAATTGGTGGGATTTTTTTTTATAGCTTTTGATTAACTTTGATGAAATTATAATGATTTTATATATCCAATCAAAATTAATTTCAAGACTCAATTGAACAAATTAAAATATTTTTGACCCCAAATGAAAATAATGTAAAGCAATGAGGGATCAAAAAGTAAAATGCGTCAGCTTCTCCAAAATCGTTTTCTTCTTTATTAAAGCCTTACAGCTACCAATAGTGAAAGGACTAACACTGGCCATCCCATGCTTCCAGAAAAAAGACAACGAGCTTTTCGTCCCTTGATTAAACAATGATCATCTCTCCAAAAAATCGTGAGCGTGTGTGTGTGTGTTTGTGTGTGTGTGTATATCATCAACCACGGCCAGCCAGGACTTGCGTTAGATATCAGTCCTAGCGCAAGGAGGCGATGCACATCCAAATAGACTTGATGCACGGCTCGTTGCTTGCTACTCATGGAGCCTAGCGATTCGGCCACAACAACGGCAAATTGTGTTCTTCAGTGCTTCAACTATTTTAAAAATTTTAGAAAATAATCAAATTAATTCTGAAAGTATTAATATTAATTTTTTTCAAAATATCAAATTTTCAGCACATGAATTCGTTCAAAAGTTCGAAATTAATCAAATAATTAATACATAGTTTTATACTTAAGGGGTGTATTGGATCAAAACTCTGTTAGATTTTAAAATTTTGTGAATGACTCTTCTATTTATACTAGCACTCTAAAATCCAATGAAATCAATAATTTTATGAAATTCTTTCAAATCAACAATTTTTGAATACCATCAAATTTATATAGACTTTTAAAATCATAATTGAATACCATTAAATTTTTATAAATTTTATAAAAGTCTGAATTGAATATCATAAATTTTTAATAGACTCTAAAAAAATCTAGATTAAATACTATTGGAATTTAAAATCTTTTAAAATGTAACAGAGTTTTAATTCGATACATCCCAATAAGTAGAGATGGAAAACCTATTAGCAAATTAAACCTAATGGGGTGTATTGGATTAGGACTCTATTAGACTTTTAAAAAATTTTAAAACTCCAATAATATTCAATCTAGATTTTTTTTTTGGAGTCTATTAAAATCTTATGATATTCAATTCAAACTCTTATAAAATTCATAAAAATTTGATGGTATTCAATTATGACCTTTTCAAAGTCCATACAAATTTGATGGTATTCAAAAAATACTGATTTAAAAGGATTTTATAAAATTATTGATTTCGTTGGATTTTAAGGTGCTAGGTATACATGAAAGAGTCATTCACAAATCCATCCTCCAACCCAAAGATTTCAAAAATCTTTTAAAATCTAACAGAGTCTTAATCAAATACACCTCTTAATAAGGATGGAAGCAGAGCAGGTGCCCGCAATTTTAAACGTATCCGTTTAAAATTTTACATTCCTCCAACCCAAAGATTTACAAAAATCTTTTAAAATCTAACAGAGTCGTAATCTTTTAAAATCTAACAGAGTCTTAATCAAATACACCTCTTAATAAGGATGGAAGCAGAGCAGGTGCCCGCAATTTTAAACGTATCCGTTTAAAATTTTACTGCTCATTTTTATTCTAAACCCATTTAAATACTATTTAAATACCGTATTTGAATTCATTTAAATTTTACTACTCGTATATGTCCAAAACTCATTCAAAGTACCTTTTAAATAGGTAGGTTATATGCGAATCTTAACTATTCAAATTCAAACTTATTAAAATATATTTTTTACTAATAATATAGAGTACCCGCGGGTACCCACTACCGAACCTGTTTAATATATATAGCTGTTAACGGATAGCGAATATCCAAATATCCATACACATATCCTACCTATATCTATTATGGGTAGTTATTTCACGACTCATATCTGTTACGAGTGGTAATTTCATTATCCATATCTGTTTTAAACTCATTTATAACTACCACATCCTCTTTAAACGGATCAAAGCGGAGCAGATACCATAAAATACATGTACTACTTCCATCCCTACCCCTTAAGATATAAATCAATATCTTATTTATTGGATTAGTTTTGAATTAATTCATGTACTGAGAATTTGATATTTTGACAAAAATTAACATTAATACTGCTATAAATTTTCAAATTTAATTTGAATATTTTTTAAAAAATTTTTATGGGTTAAGTTCAATTAAATAATGATTTAACAAATAAAAAAAAATTGAAAAAGCTTTGAAATTGAAACACCCTGAATTTTTATTTTCGAAACATTTGAATTTTTATTAAATCAAAATTTAAATTTTTGACGGTATGGGCCGTAAATAGTGAACAAAATAGTAAACAATTTTAATTTGAGTTCAAGTTCTTGCAAATTGGGCCCAAGCCCAAATATAATGTCGAAAATTTTGAATCGAGAACAGTTAAATTTTCGGTTAATAAAATGAAAGTCCAGCAATTGATCTATTATGTATATATATAAATTAATTTTCCTAAAAATCAAATATGATTACTAATTATGTTTTTATTTTATATAGTTAATGGAGGAATGTTATGAAACCTAATTAAAATAATTAAAATAAATTGAACCGGATTCAAAACGCGAATTGATTTTTCGAAAAACCACACGAATAATCTGAAAACCCATGTGAAAAACTTGCAAACCGAACAAAATCGAGCCGAATCGTTGAAATTAGACCAAACCGGTTCGAATCGAACAACCGGAATGGTCTAGAAGCCAAGATATTTCTTTCTTTTCTTTTCTTTTTCTTTTTTTTCTTTTCTTTTTCTTTTCCTTTCTTCTTCCTGGCGCCAGCGCAGCGCGCAACATCCTCCTCCCCCTTCCTCCCTGTTTCCGGCCACCAGGGCCGATCGACCTCATCTCCCCGCCGTCGCCTCCTCACCTTGCGTCTCCGGCCTCTCCTTTCCTCTCTTCTTTCGTTTCTGGTGAACGCAATGTCGCAGGAGGAGCTGTGACTTTGCCTCGATCGGGAAGTCGCGTCGCAGCCTTCTCCTCGATTTTCCGGCGACACCAGCCCATAGCCGGCCAATCACCTCGTCTCCAGCACCCCTCACCTCGAACGCCGTGCTCCACCTCTGGTGGACTGGTTAGGTCGCGATTCAGTGAGAAAGAGGAAGGACAACGAGCTACACTTCATTTTGCCGATCGGTAGCCTTCTTCAACGCTTCTCGTTCCATTTTCTAGGGAGCCCAGCCAAGGACCGGCCGGACTACGTTCTCTCCGCGTCTCTAGCGTGCCTCCGGCCACCTTTCCTTGATTGGTGCCTTGTTGCTACTGCCGGTCATTTCAACCGGAAAATTTCAAGTTCCAGCCCGTTTTGCAACTAGGTAAACCATATTATGAACCTCTTCATTTTAATTCATGAGTTCTTTGATCTTAGTTGAAGGATTTGTTTTAATTCATGAGTTCTTGATCTTAGTTTAAGGATTTTGAGATATTATTAATTGAGCTATGGTAGAAATTTAAATATCAGCTGCTATTTATATCCCAATATGATTAGGAAATTCCAATTTGTTACTCTTTAAATAGTATATAAACTAAATCCTATATAGAAAATGGTTAGATTTTTTTGCTTCTATATATATATTTTGAAGAATTAAAAGGATTCCTTATATTTGGCAGTAGTATTAGCATTTAGCTTTGAGATTTAGGTTAAGTAATGAAAGGTAATGATATACTATATTGGCTAAACTTTTGAATGGAAGGTTTGATGATTAGGAATTTCAATTTTTGCTCTTTAAAATAGCTATACAATCTGAATTCTTGTATAGAAAAAGGTAGATTATTTGCTTAAACTACAGATGTTTGCAAAGAAATCAAGGATCTCTTAACTATGGCAGCAACTAACTTAATTATTTATACGAGTTCTATTTTTTTAGAAGGAGCGGTATTAAACAAAATAATTATGTTGAGAAATGAATTGATTATTATGTAAAACATGAATTTTGGTGGAGAAACTTAAAGGCAGCAACTATATTGTTCATCCTGATGAGTTTGATAACGATGAGATTAGAAACGGTATATTAAAAATGAATTCTTTGTTGTTTAAATGAATTTGCTAGTAAATGAGTTTAAGCTGGAATTTAGGATTTCTATGTAATGGCGGTTGTTGCGAGGTTAGCTCTTATGAGTTTTGGCTAATTGACAACGAGAATGGTTGTGTTTGATTTGCTTAAGATGATACGGATTTATTGGGTATATCTTTATTTAAAGTGAAGTTCAATCTAAGAACATTTAAATTAAACCTCGGAAATTTGATGTCTTTTGCAATAATTTGGAGAAAGGAAGATATGTACATAATTTCTACTTGACTCATGAAGCATATCTAAATAAATTTGTGTAAGGTAATCAATTAAAGAATATTAAGTAAGAATTAATTGTGGAATGTAATATTGCTATTTGAGGATATTGCTATTTGAGCGACGGGTAATGTGATTGGTTGATTGCCCGAGTGGATGGCTGTATGATTGATAATTGGCTAACATATGATTAAATGGTGATGTTTAAAACAGGTAAGAAGTAGTTCAATATTTTTAAGGGTGGTGCTGCCGAATTTTCGATAGAACTTAGAATTAACTTTATTTTATACAACATAATTAATATAGTTTAGTTAGATAGTTCTATAATGGGTACATAATAAATATAGTGGCGTCTGATTATTTTATGTATCTTTATTACTCATTTAAATGATTTACATATTTAATTTATTTTTTATTTCCCATTATTAATTGTTACTATTGTTATTATTTTATCATTGTTGTTTTATTTTAATTACTATTTATTTAATTTGTTATTTTTCATTGCCATTATGATGTTTAATTGATTAAAATGCTTGCACTTTAATTGCAATACTTGGAATTAATTGTGTTGTGATAATTGCTGTGCTTTGTTTGTGTGATAATTAGAATGAAGTGGTCACCATGGGTTTGTGAGACTGTTTTGTTAATACGGATCCATACCGATTTCTTTTATATTCTGATTCTGTTATATGGATCCTCCTGATTCTGTTCTGTTAGCCGGTAAATGGGAGAATCGGCGCCCCGTACCCTACTGTTACCCTGTTACTGTTAACTGCAATCAGGTTGGCTTCTTTATGTGGCGCACCTGATAATCTAGATTTGATCGCAGCCCATGGTGTGGCCCTGTTGTGTAGCGCCTGATATCTAGATTTGATGGGAGACGACCGGGATTGCCTGCCTGTGGTATGAAAACGAAAAAGAGGATAGAAAAATCAATGAGAGGGCTGGTCAAGTGAGGATTAAGACCGGTCGGCCAGTATGGGGAAATCGCTCCCTGGTGGCAACATGTGAGAGGAATTGAGCCATGTGGGAGGAACGGCTTTCATCGGGAGTTCGGTGACTCCACTGACTAATTTCCACGTGATGTGATTATTGAAGGTGAATTTGAAGGTGATATTGTTTGTGAGTGCCGGTGACATGCCATTTTGTGTGACTGGCTGCGTGAGCATATACTAGTCGGATGACTAGATTGATATATATATATATATTTATACATTTGTGTGAATGTATGTGTTGTGCAATAATGTTACTCCTTAGAAAGCTCACATATCTTGTTTAATTTTCCAGGACGAAAGTTTCTCTTTAATTCGACTAAGCTATGTTCCTTCGTCGCAGAGTTAGAAAGAAATTTTTACTAGACCAATAAATATTTTGCTATGTATCTAGATGTATAAAAATCTATGTATGTTAGTTAGTGACTCCGCAGTTGTAGAAACTGTATACAATTAGTCGTGTATTAACATAAACAATATAATTATATTGAGCCGGTAAAGTTTTAGTGTTTCAGGCTTACTACGGCTTACTACGGGCCTCGGGGCCTTTAAGCTTACCTGGGCCTTAGTGCCGGTCCAACCCATGAAAACGGGTCATAACAGAAAATAATTTTAAAATTTTAACTAATAATATTGAAATAAAAATTAAGTATTTTTTATTATTTATTTATTATTTGCTATAAATGATTATTTATTTATTATTATATCTCGTACGTTCCCGTATCTCGTATCCATGTCTGTGCAACTTTACTTTTGGTATATAAGACTACTTCATATATCAAGGTAATTATTAAAATAAGAAATTAAATATTTTTTATTTTATAATTTGTATATATAATACATTATAATATATATATAATATATATATATATATATATTTTATTATTAAAACACCCCTTGTGAACTTTCAATTTTATTGCTAACAATGAGGATAGTTTAGTCATTTTCTAATTAGAAAACTTTTTATTTTATTAGTATTTTTTTTATTGGTTATGTTAATTTACTATTTGAATCTAAATTCTATTGGGAAATTTAATCTAATCCTATTTTAATTATGATATCAATTGTTATTTTTATTATATTAATATTATAAATTTAGTCTCATTCTAATTAGGAATTTATTCTACCATACCACTATATATATGTTCAATTTTAATTGCTTTTAGTTATCAAGAAATTTGCTACTTTTGACTATCAAGAATTATTGCTTTAAGCTTTTGCTAATTTAAAATTATTAAATTTACAATTATGTCTTCTTCTTGTGGTAGGTATTAACTCTCTGTATTTATAAATTAATTGAATAGTTTTTATTTATATTTCTTATAATTTAGTAATCCCTCCACCCTCCTTGTTTGTGTTCATAATTATAGATTTACAGATTTATAGATTCATTTATCCCACTACCATACTTGATGAGACACATATTCAAGAAGTTAAATAATAATGATAATAATAATAATAATGTATAAAAGTTTGAAGACATCGGTTCTTAAAATGCCCTATTAATTTTATGAATGGACAAAAATATCGTTGACAATTTTAATTTTATTTGTTGAAAATTTTATTTATTGAAAAATAAAGTTTAATATTGATTGGTTGTCTTAATTTCTTATTTGAATCTAAATTCTATCAAAAAGTTTGATATAATTCTAAATAGGAAATTGATATTTAAATATTTTAATTGTTTGATTTAATATAATAAAACAAAAAATCAACAGGACTCTTTTATTTTTGTATTGTTACTATAAATTTTAATTGTTTGGTATGGGACGTTTACTATGATATGAATTTATTATTTTTATATTGTTATTAGGAGCTTATTTCTCTTATATCTATTTATTATTTTTATTATATTAACATTATGATATCTACAGACTTTTAATTTTATTGGTTAATTAAATATATCATCAAGGATAATTTAATCATATTCTAATTATGAAACTTTTATTTTATTGATTGAAAAAATAAAAGTATTTTAATTTTGATTGGTTATGTTAATTTTCTATTTGAATCCAAATTCTATTAAGAAGTTTAATCTAATTCTAAATAGAAAATTATCCAATTTAAGATTTTAATTTTATTGGTTGATTAGGTCTAAATAGGAATCTAATTCTAAATAGAAAATTATCCAATTTAAGATTTTAATTTTATTGGTTGATTAGGAATTTTAGATCATTAATATTAAATTATCCAATTTAATATTATAAATTTAATCAAGTTTTAATTAGAAATTTATCCTATATATACATAGTTTTAATTATTTTTACCTATCAAGAATTTGTTGCTTTTGGCTATCAATGATTTATTACTTTTGACTATCAAAAATTATTATATTAAGTTTTTGTTACTTTAGAATTATTGAATTTGTAATCACGTCTTCTTCTTGTTGTAAGTACCCTTATAAATTTTTAATTTTAATGATTGATTCAAAATATTATTAAGTATAATCTAATCATATTTTAAATAAGAAATTGTTAATTTTATTGATATTTTATAGATTGATTAAAAATATCATTCAAGATAATTTAATTCTATTTTAATTAGAAAAGCTTTAATTTTATTACTCGATTAAACTTATATAATAATTTTAATTAAATTAGTTGTATTAATTTTCTAAATCAAATCATTTTAATTAATTATCAAATCTTGTTTCATTCTTTTTTCGTTGCTAAAAGTTTGTATTATAAACGAAATATTTTTCCGTTTCTAAAGTTATAACCTAAATTGATTTTAACTAATTAACAAATCTTGTTTCAGTCTTATCCGTTGCTAAGAGCTGTGAAGGAGTTCCACAAAAAGTTTAGCAACGGCTTTTCTATCCTTTGTTGAAGTTATAACCACAATTGATACCCTGCTATGCATCTTTTTCTCTTTTCTTCCTCCCTTTTATTTTATATTTTATTAATAAAAATTTAATTTTATTTAGATTGTAAGATTAATATTTGTCAAGATAATATTTTTTACTTTTTATTTTTTAATTTCAAGTATTTCGATGGAAGTAAGGTATTCATGAGAATTTCAATATTAAAATTATAATACAATATAAATCATAATTTTTTTATATGAATAGAAATTTCAAATGCTATGTTAGCTAATTCTTATAATATACAATTCTAAAAAATAATAAAAATAATTCAACCAAAAGAATTAAAAAATTGATATTTATTATTTAAATTTATTATTGTATTTCTGATAGTTGAATATAAGATGTATGAGTAATATCTTAATTATAACTAATTTATGAATTATAATATAACTGAATTAAGAATCTTATTAAAATATCAATTTATTATAGTGTATCAATATAAATGTTTAATACTTACAGAAAAAATCACTGTAACAATTTTATTTTTCTTTGGCTACAAAGTTAATTATTCTTTTATATCAAAAACTTTTCTTATTATCATTTTACTTCTTAATCTAAAAGATATTATTTTACTCGAATTTTAATTATATTTACTTTTCATATCATTTCAATCATAAAGTTTTATGTTTTTCATTCCATTTTGATTTTTTTTACAATATTCATTCATTTTGTCTACATACATAATACAATATTCATTTTGTCTATATTTATTTTTTTTATTCAATAATTTATTATCATTTTTATTATATTATAAAAAATTAATAAACTATATTTAGAAAAAAATAAAAAAATATTAAGTATAACGATATTAAGAAAAAAATAAAAAAAATATTAAGTATAAACGATGTTTTTAAACCGTGCAATAGCAACGTTCTTAATTACCTAATATATAATATAATATATATATATATTATATATATATAATATAATATATATATTAAACGTGTCGCCGTTCAGTCAAATGACGAAAAAGTCCTATAGTCTTTCTAACCAATTATATTGTGGACTATTATGGTTATATATATATTAAACGGTCGCCGTTCAGTCAAATGACGAAAAGCCTATAGTCTTCTAACCATATTGTGACTATTATGGGAGCACAGGATGGCCGCCAGCAACACCGGCGCATTACAGGCTTTTCGCTGTCAACAGCAATAAAGTTTCAATGAAGAAAAAAAAAAAAAAAGAATGTTTTTTAAGGTTTTAATGAAGAAAAAAAACACGATTTTAAAGAAGACGACGCATTAACTAATTCATTTTGATTTGAGGAAAACAAAAATTTCTAGAGATAGTAGAATGTAAAAATATTGGTACACACATTTAAAGGAAACCCATTAACCAAGCATAACTCTGCAGTTTCTCTTTTACAGTTTTTTTAATCAGAATCAGAGTCAGGATCCGCAGATGACCTCACAGTCCTTCGCCTGCTTTCAAGGTAATCATCGTCTTCATCATCTTCATTATCTTTCTTCTCACTAAGTATACCTGTAATATAGCGGTTTAGAGAATAATTCCTTGAACTAAAATATCACAACCGAACGAGACATTTACCTTTCTTTATCAGCAGAATCTCAAGCGATTTTTCGGTGAAATCATCTTTTCCTCCCAAATCTTGAAACCCAATGAGTCTATCAACAGCGATCCCTTTCCTAATATTTGACAAATAATAGAATTTTTTGAGTTTATAATCGATGCAGAATCTCAGGAAGAGCAAAAGTGCACATAATGCAGATTCAGTGTAGTGCTAATTAGAGCATTGTTTGAAACGGCTTTTCCAGAAAAGCATATTTGTGTGTATTTAGATATTTGGAAGCTTATATGACAAAAACAATTGAAATTTCCCTTAAAATAAACTTTAATGACCTATAGTAACATTTTTAGCATACTGTTTTCTTCAGAGCAGCTCAAACAACAGTACTAAACAGACCATTATTCCTTATGACTCTGACCGGGTTAAATTCGCAACATGCCACATTCACTCATCCATACACATTGCTCAGTTAATAAAAAAGAGACTCCCAAATCATAAAATCAGGAATGAAGATTAGCATGGCAATAAATTCCAACTTTTACTATGGTTCTCTTGTACTTGGAGAAGTCAAACAGAAGAATGTTCGCATGCATCTTATAATGTGCATCTTATAATATTAATTAATATGAGCTACAGGGAGAAAAGAAAGAATGAAAGAAAGAAAGAAAAACAGTGATAAAGGTAGCCACACCTGAACAGTATGACACATGGCAAAGTTTTGATTCCAAGTTTGGTAACAAAAAATGGTGCATTCTGCAGTTCATTTACAATTGTTAGAACAACCCAGGAAAGTTAGTTGAAAGGCTGTAACTTGAGATACTTAAAATAATATTTTAAGATCAGCAGTCCGATGAATCAAACAATGAAAAATCAAGCAAACTTCAGATACCTCTGCATCCATCCTGATGAACTTTGTATCAACATGTCTCGGTGAAAGAGCCTTCAAATGCTTATCCATTATTCTAGAATAACCAGTCAGGGTCATCGGATAAAGTGACATATAAGATGTTCAAACATGTGTGTGTTTGTGTAAGAGTATTTGAAGTAAATGCTATACTTGCACCGATAGAACTCCCTATGGTAGAAGTGGCAAATAACTTTCTCACTGCCGGTGACTTCACCCAAGAAATCCCCCTCAGTTATCTCCCTGTACTCACCATGTCCTTGCCTCTTTAGGGCTTCACGCTTTTCAACTTCTTTCTATTCAAATAAATCCGATGGTGAATATTTTACCAAATTCAGAAAGCTTATCCCAAACATAAATATTAACAAGTTACATGGAGGAATATTCAACTTTTTACCTTGAGTGCTGCAATCCTATCTGCATGCAGTTTTTCCAGCTCAGGATCCTACATATTAAATTCAATAATACTATACAATTAAAAGGAAAAAAAAAAAAATTGAAATTATGGCACTGCAGAAACAATACAGATGCTCTATCAGAACTTACATCTATCAACTCATCAAGATCAACCTCTTGGTGGACAGAATTAGATCCCTGTGCCTTTTCTTGAGCAAGCAATTCCTGCAAGATCAGAATGTAAAGTCATAAAAAACCAATAATGATAAGTAAGACATCTTATTGTCACATTCTTATTTGGGTCTATTAAAGGGAGTCGCCAGAGCACGACAATGCTTGCTTTGAAGAAGAGAGTTTGCAACCTCAGTTGAACTAGAATTAGATCCCTTGCATTTTTTGCAAAGACACTATTTCCACAACTATAAACTCATGACCTTCAAGTAAGAGAATGAGCCTCTCTGCTCTGAATTATAATTGAATTAAGATTTTCTTTCCTGCAAGGTCGGCAATATCAGTTCTATTATGTCCTTAATCACAATTAGTATTTTACCCTTTGTTTGGAATAGAGTATAAATGAACTTGAAGTACAGAATTTATTCATAAATGATAGAACTTAGTTTAGTTATGTTGAATTCTATAAATTCAACTCTTAAGAGTGAAATGGATATTTTCATTAATTCTAGAGATGAAATCTCAAATTTTGCAGAGTTCATTTATGCCAAGAAAGGTCTTAAAGTACACCAATCCTTGAAAATCTTGTAAGATGAACTGATGCATGTAATTTTCTCTTACCTAATCTCTGCAATTATTCATATAAGCAAAAAAATAAAACAGAGACAAAACAACTAAACTAAATGAGTTCTTCAATAGTTAGATCAATTAAGTGTTAAACCAAAAACAGAAATCATCAAACAAAAAAAGATTCAACCCAAAACATGAAATCCACTTCCTCATGTTCAACAAGTTCTTTAACCAGAAAATCTCATACTGTAATGAACCAATTTCAGAAATCAAACCTTCTGATAATCGCGAGCAGCTGCTGCAATTACATTGCCAAATGCTAAATTAGACAAGGTTGATTTCACTGAATCTGGATCCATTTAGCTCTATCTGCAAAATAAAGCCCAATCAATAAATCGAAACCATGATTAGAACAAGAATACAATTAAATGTTTGAGATAAAGAAAGCAGATCTTGAGACAAGACCTTAGCTGGGTGGATCTGAATCTGTAAAAGGGTAGGAAATGCAAGTTTTAAAGATGGTGTCTCTTTTTTCGCAATAAAAGTAGAGAAAGGGACGATTGGACTTAAAAATTTCAAGCATAATACCGCCATCCTTTAAAAAGGTGCGTTTTCCCAATGGTCAATCACACAAATGGCATAACAACAGCACTCATTATTATTAACATCTTCACATAATCAGATCACGTGAAAATTGGTCAGTGGCGTCACCGAAACCCCCGATGAGCCGTCCTCCCATATGGCCCATCCTCTCATGACGTGTGCACCGGGGAACCGATCCCCTATACATAGCCGACCGGTTTAATCCTCACTTGACCAGCCCTCTCATTTTTTTCAGACCCTCTTTTCTTTTCCATACCAATAGGAGGTCACCCTGTGGTTTTCACTCGGGGAACCGATTCCCCTAATACATAGACCGGTTTAATCCTCACTTGACCAGCCCTCTCATTTTTTTCAGACCCTCTTTTCTTTTCCATACCAATAGGAGGTCACCCTGTGGTTTTCCATAAAATCCATATCATCAGGTGCACACGGGGGCGCCGATCTCCCCATACATGGCCGACGGTATCGAAAACCGCCCTCACAAACTCGTGATGAGCCACTTTATCCCAACTCCACACAAACAGAGCATAACATTATCACATCACAACTAATCAAATATTGCAATTAAATGCAGACGTATTAATCAATTAAACATCGTAATGCAATGCACAATTAGACATCCATATTCAAATGCAAATAAATAAATAATATTAACAATAAACAACAATGATGAAAATAAATAAATAAATAAATAAATAAAAATAAATAAATAATAATAATAATAGTTAAATTAAATAACTTTATTTTTTAAATATATCAAGTTTAAAAGAATTTAAATTTAAATAACCTATTAATAAATTATTAATTAAGATCTCTAATTCAAGTAATGATCCATAAATCATCGTCTATTGAATATTGATTAAGCGTTTAAACATATATATCTTCCAACCCGGGAAAATTTGAAAGTACAACTTATTAAAAATCCTATTTAAAACCAATCGACTACATTTATTACTTAATAATTACTTAACCTTTATTAATATAACTTCGTAAGGAAACTAAAACATCCTAATTAATTATCAGATTCATAACATATTAACTTATTTTGAACACTAAACAAAATTTAAAATACGTTGCTTAACTAAGCTAATTAAACCTTCTAAAGCAATCAGATGTTCTTGTTTTATCGACTTTCCTTGATTCTTCAAAGCCGGAAAAGCCTAGTTTTCTTTAAATTTTACGGCAATGCCACAGTTCAATATTCCAATTGATGTCAGATAGTAAACTAAATTATTGGTCATACTCGACACGAAAAATGCAACGTTCTGCCTCTGGAAACTCCGTCACCGGGAGCACCGCTGGTCTCCGCCGCTACGGCTGGCCGGAGGTACCATGGTTCCAGAATCTTGCAACTCTTACGCAAAACATAGCAAATTTCCAATTATTAGGAACTCAGTTCTATAGCCACTACACAATTAATGTCAATATCTAACGAAATACCCAGATTTTTATTCTTTAAATCCCCTAAGTCCCATCTTTGATCAAATTCCGTCAATAAATCGTTCCTAAAATCTATACAAAAATTAATTTGTAACACGGAGTGGATAGTGGGAGACAATTCAGCTTACTTGTCGGCTATAGTTCGTCGGAGTTGCTCGGAGGAAGACTGAGACGCGACTGTCTCGATTCGGGCTGAAGTTCGCAAGCTTCGCTGACTTTTCGCTCACCAGAAACGGGAAAACGGAGAGAAGGTAAAGAAGGCCGGGACGCTTGCGCGAGGAGTCGACGGCGAGAGACGCGCGAGGCGTCTTTTAGTCGTCGGAAAAACGAGAGGAGAGGGCGAGCCATGCGAAAAGCTGGAGAGAAAAAAAAAGAAAATAATACTGAAATTTCCTAGCCCATTCCGATTCGATTCGAACATTGGGCTCAATTTAATATTGCTCGACTTTCGGTTTGGTTTACAGTTTTTCACTGGTTTTTTGGAAAATTCCAACTGGTTTTACAGGTCACATTGGATTTATTTTAGCTTGATAATATTTAATGTCCAATATTAATTCTTAAAAAGCTAGAAAATTCTCGTAGTTACTTTTGGCCAGCCCAACCTCGAATTGGACGCAGATTAAAGGTTATACCAGTACTTGTAGTCAAATACTTGTAGTCCAAAAATAGTCAAAATCCTGGATTTTAATTTAATAAAAATTTAAAAGTTTTTGAAAATAAAATTACGTCGATATTTATAGAAGTTTAGATTTTTCAAATTTTACTAAAATATCCTATTATTTCCATTCATCCTCACATCATATCTCCATCTTCTAAGCTCTCCAATTGATAATCATTATTCAAAATTATTCTTTAATTAATTCGCTGTTAATAATGTCAAAAATGTCTTCAATTTCTTAATTATTCTCTTTAATTTTTTTTATACTCCAATTTTTTTAATTTGCATATTATTATGTCTATAGATGGGCAAGGAAAATTGGAGAAAAAGCAAAATCCCCAATCTCTTCCATGCATATGAACAAACATATTGACTTCACTCCCAACCAATTGAATTTTAAGGAAATCCAAATTGAAAATTATTTCATAAATTTAAATTTAGATTTATTACCTAAAATATCGTCTAACTTTTCAAATTATGCCAATTAGGAGTCAAATTATGTAAAACTGATCGAAGAAAACTATGCCAGAGAACCATAAGAACTAGAATCATTAAGAAAAATTGGAACTGGAATCATTAATTTATAGGATTCTACACTGAAACTTAAATTGTTTAATTTTCTATTCGGTTTCCAATTTACATTTTGGAACCGAAACTGTGGTCAGCATCTAACATTAGGTTTATGTTTGCATGTCTATCTTAATTTAGGTTTGAATAGTTTCTAATTAGATAAATAAACAAACTACTACTTTCTCTGTCCTAAAAAAAGTAACTTAATAATTTTACACACAAATAAAGAAGTAATTATTCTCAAGATTTAACAAATTCAAGATAAATGTGACCAAATTATCTTACTCAAAACCAATAGTTGCTATATAAAATATTTATTTGCATTAATATAAACAATGATAATATTGGAAAAAAACATCATTTATTACTTCTTGAAAACCCAAAACGATTTATATTTTAAATAAAATAACAAACTAAAAAACAACTTACTATTTTGAATAAGAGAATCAGTTCTATTTGTTTAAATATTAAACCAAACCAAAACCAAAAACCCATATAAATTACAAATCATATAACATTGATGGGTTTGATGCACTGTTAATTTGATGTTACGAATTTAACCGTTTAAAGCACAAAGCCCCTAGACGCAGAGTTTGAGCTGAAACATTTTTTTTTTTTCTATATTTACAGTATTACACTATTGTGTCTTATTTGCCAACCACAATACAAGCAAAAACTTTTGCATGAGAATGATAAAAACATGCCTTCATAAAAAAATTACCTCTAAATAAAATTAAAAAGATAGGATTGTTTGATACAAGTTGAAAACTAGGACCTAAATAAATTGTTATAGAAGACCAAATAAATTTTTAGAAATATAAAATTAATTGCATAGAATAAATTTTAGATTAACCGTTTTATCTTTCAATTTTAAATGGCAAGTTAGGAAAATCTCATATGCCAAACTTGTGATTTTTCTCTCATAAAACTTGTAAAATTTTACAAACAATAAAAGCAGATAATCCGCACTTTTGCCCATCTTTACTCTTTGTTGATGAAAGCGGATCAACAGCACCTGGGAGAAGGGCCAGCATCCAAGCAACCAGAAATCCAACTGGGAAAAGAAGTAGGATGTTGGACGGACCTTCACAAACTAATTATACTGCATCATTAAAGGATGTCTCAGTACGAACAGGCGTGTAAAAAGATGAAGCAACAAAAAATCATAAATAAACTTGTAGTTAGGTCAAGTTATGATCACAAAAAAATGTAATCATTAACCATTATTGCACTAAGTTTATCTTACCTCGATGGAAACTCCTATTTCGCCTTAAAGCCGAAAATCAGTTGTAATTTAGAACAGGAATTTTCTACTTTTCTTACTTTTTCCCTCCTTGCAAGTAAAACAATCTTTTCCTCGTATTTAAAAATAAACTCGTACATTGCAAAAATAAATTTTCCACTAATAAAATTAACTGCCTAAATATTATATCTGTGCAAAATGATTAAGCAAATCCTAATTCAGATAACAGAAAGTCAGCCCCTCAAAAAATAATAGCTTTTCCTACGATCAAATAGCGTTGCCTGTCCTTTAATAGCCATTGATCTGATTACTCTGATCAATTCAGAATTTCATAATTTTCTTAGCTGCTTTCCCAGGATCAGGAGCAGAAAGCAGATAGATAGTAATGCGATCTTAGCAGTATGGCTGAGTCAGTAGCATACACCAGTTACCAGGACTGACAATCTTAAAAAAAAAAAAAAAAAAAAAAAAACCAAAAAAAAAAAAAAAAAAAAAAAAAAAAAAAAAAAAAAAAAAAAAAAAAAAAAAAAAAAAAAATTAAAAAAAAAAAAAAAAAAAAAAAAAAATAAAAAAAAAAAAAAAAAAACAAAAAAAAAAAAAAAAAAAAAAAAAAAAAAAAAAACGTGCATTCTGCTTACATGAAACAATGCGCAAATATAAGCAAATTGGAATTTAAAAGCTTCCATGGACAACAGTTCAATGATCAACCAACGAAAACAAAGACTGTTAAAAACACTCGGAATTATGACTTGAAAGGGCACACCCCATCGCCATAAGACGAGCAAAGATCTAAACCAAGAGGCGACTCAACCCTAGGTAATCTGATGCTCTTCAGAAACAGGCCCACTAAAAAATACAGCAAGACCACAAGAAACAGACAAAGAATTTCAATAAACGTGCCACGAGCGCGCGCGTACGCGCAGACCACACATGAAATCTTTGGAGAAAAGAGATATCATTCAGAGTTTAAGAGCATAAAGGGTAGATAATCAACCTCAATGATATCCATTTAACAAATGGAAAAAGACTAATCATCACAGTAAACATTTTCCTTCTATCGGTTAAGAAGTACAGAACAATTGAAGCATTATGTGTATAGGGACTTGAAGGTAAAACCGAAATCCTGAATGTTCTTTCCTTCCTATAGTCTACTTCCTTTATTTACCAAGATATTTTTGTAATTTTGAGAGCATACAGCATAATGTATGGAAATTCTAACCTGATGCTTGAAGGAGTACTTCATCAAGGTGAATGCAGCGATCATATTGTGCTATGCAAACGGACAAGCAATGAACTAAATTGTCAGGCTAAAACTGCAGTGTTTCCCCAAAAATATCATTTAGATCAATTGAAGAAAAAGCACACAGCAAGATCTCAAACACAAGTTGAAGGATCATTGTAGTAAGATTAATCAAACTCATCAATCACTATCATTGCGAGCATTGAAAAGCCCCCAACTTTACAAATAACCAAGAATAACTCTGAAAACAAAAGTTAAATTTAAGGAGCTACGCACTCATTTCTTCAAAAGGCTTTTGACTTGAAATTCCTTAACTTTCAAGTTGAAAAGAGAAACAGGTTAACACATTATCTTCAAGTCTGAACTTCTTAGCGAAAAGGCCCAACACAGACATATTTAGTCTCTAAACACACAGAATTTCTTCTCCTTGGACCAAGAGCGACAGAGGCATAACGCAGAGAATATAATAATCATTTATACGGCATCAAAGATATATTTCTCTTGAAAAAGTAAGCAAATTCAAACAATTGCTTGAGCACATTGTAAAATAATAATATCGCAATAAAAGTAGCCTACGAGAAACTTGTTTTTTCTTTACACACCTACACAAACTCACACCATATGCATATGCCACCATTACACAGTGAATTCACTCCACATACAACACATAAGATTATAATAGAGCACAAAAAATGCGATCAAAATCAACTGAAAACCCTATATTTCCATCTATAAACCATGTTTAGTCCCTCACCTTCATGTTCCTCAACAAAAAGCATCGTCGCCCAATAACACTAAGAATCTCCTGGTTGCCACTAGATGAAGGATCTTCACTATTCTTATGAATAAAAATTGGAAAAAAACCGACGCGCAAACCATTTTACATTGATTCACCATAAAATCTTCCACTGGAACAAAAAACCGATCTTTAAAATTTATAAAGCGATTAGTGTCCCTAACAAAAATCTCTCTGTTTCAAAGCAGGATATTGAATTTTATAGCAGTGTGACAGTCACCACAGATCTGAGGTCTTAATCACCTGTATGCGAGGAGGACCCAGAACTATTCTCAGAAGGCCCCTAGCACAACTGCCAACTTCTCCGCTGTGGCCACATAATATCTGTCCGTCTCGTTCCTCCCACATCTGGCAATACAAAGTCAGTATCAGAAAGCAACCTCATTTTTTTCATTTCCTCCTCAATTCAGCCAACTTTTTCTATTAATTTCGTTCATTTGAGAATCGTGAATTATCACCGTAAATGAGCATATTACTTTGGCTTATTGACCTCAACCAAACTGCAGCCAGGTTTTTCCTCAAACCCCTGCTCTTCATCATTATCCCTCCCCATATTTACTTCAACCCACTTTTCCCTAGCAGCATAAAATATTTGATTAGAAGGAATTGCTTCCAGGATTTTTGGTTCTAATGCCAAAGAGTTCCTTTGCCAGCAATCTCACTAAAAACAACATTTTTGTAAACCCTGCATGAACTAGAGCAAAAGCACCCCAAACACAAGATCAGATCAAAAGGCATCTGCTTGATCAAGCGTACTTACGCCTCTTGCCAAGCCTTCCCAGCTCGACGAGAAATCACCATGCAAGCATAATCTGCTCCAATCTAGCTTAATACCATATTGTTGTGACATGGCTTTTGAACTAATAATACCAAACCCTCAATCTGTAGCACCATCTTGGCCCGCATGCAGATAATACACAAATAAGCTACCAAAAATCAGGAGTTGCCCACTCTTTTTTGCATCAATTTAAATATGTCAATTCTCCTTCAGTTCTTTC